>RJWJ010001197.1:0-50985 GCA_004363605.1 Indri indri
GACTCATCCTGCTCTGCCTCTCTCACCCGATCCTCTGTTCTTCCAGCTGCCCCGGCCACAACCCTTGAGCCAAGACTTCTCTCTCCCGCAGCCACATCCACTCCTTCACGAATGCCATCTCTGCCCTCTAAACACAGAACTGTGACCACTTCTCATCCTCCCCTAGCCCAGGCCACCCCTTTCTCCCTCCTGTGTTGTCCCCATGGCCTCCTTCTCTTGCCTTCCTACAGCTTATGCTCTATGCAGCAGCCAGAAAGATCCTGTAGAAACTTCAGCCCATCACGCATCTCCCCTGTTGAGAACCCTCCCTGCCGTCCCTTCTCCCTCCTGTAAGTGGCCCACACGGCCCTGCAGAACCCAGCTCCAGATTTCCCTCCAACTGCAGACGGTGAGTCTCTGTCCCCACGCTGGCCGCACTGCTGGCACCAGGCACCAGGCACTCTCCCGCATGCACCTGCCTGTGTGCCAGCCGTGCCCCTGCCTGGAGGGTTTCTCCCATTTATCCACGGGCTTGTTTCAAGGTCGTGTTCCTCTGGACACTGTATTTTAAAGGCCATCTACACCCCTCCCCTTCTCCTGCTCCCATAGTTCATAGCACCATCTCAACTGCCATAGTTTGCTCCTTCACTCTCTCTGCTCACTCGTACACAACCACCCAGATTATAAATTTCATCAGGGCAATTGTCTTTGCCTGCTTCTTTCACTGATACTTCCTCAGCACCAGAACAGGATCTGGCATAAACATTCATTGAATGCATACCAGATTCAGAAAGGACCAATCCATTCGAAGGTGTAGCAGCTCTCTGTCCCCCTAGGAAAGGGGTCCAGGCGCCAGGCACAGTCTGACTGCTCAAGACTGTTCTTCTCATTCGGGGGGTCGCATACAGAGATGCTTCTTCAGAATCAGTGCTGACATCACATGTGAACGTGATGCCGCGCTGCAGTGCCGAGCGTG
Source organism: Indri indri (assembly GCA_004363605.1). Taxonomy (NCBI): domain Eukaryota; kingdom Metazoa; phylum Chordata; class Mammalia; order Primates; family Indriidae; genus Indri; species Indri indri. The sequence goes on from RJWJ010001197.1 coordinate 956, forward strand.
CAAAACAGAGACACTGAGAATTTATAGAGACGAGAAAGTGAGACCACAAGGAGACAGAGAAAAAAACCCAAAGATGCATAAAATGGAAAGGATTTAGAAGGATACAAGAATTTAGAGATGTCGAAAATGTGCTTTGGGGAATCTCGTATTTTAAGTAAATATTAGCTAATAGCATCTTATGATAATTTTAAATAAGTTTGTAGTCTATGAGTCTCTCAATGAGCAAGTATATTCTACTTTCTTTTCCCAAGTCTGCCTTATTAAGTACTCATATTTAAATAAATAAGAAACTTAATATTATAGTCTTCTGCTTTTTAAAACATATTTCATAGTACACGTAGTAAATTAATTAATTACTTGAAAATGTCAATGTGAATTGCATCCACTTAGGCCAGACACTGCTGAGTGGTATTTAAATAAGAAAATTTAAGCATAGAAGCTAAATTTGGGAAAATGGGCTTTCCGAGGAAAGAAAACCAAAACAGACATTCACCTTGACTCTAATAAGAATCTTTCTTTAAATACACAATTGTTCAAAATTTGTATTTTATCTTATATTAGGCACTGTTGCTTTTCTTCAGATATAAGTTTTAAAGTTTTCTTTTTTCCTGAGTAAAAATGTCACTTGCAAACTCCAAGTAGTATCATATTCATGTGAGAAATCTTTGCTATTATACTCTGCATGAACAAATCCAGTGAGTCTACGAAGAAATTTTCAGCTCAGGTATACATTTTATTGGAAAGTAAAACAAAACTAAGAATGAAAAGAGAATCCACTTGTTGAAATGTAGGAAATAAAAAAAATATTAAGGTGGGAGAAGGGGTTCAAATATAACTCTTTTTTAAAGCAGGGCAATGGTAATGGCAATACAACTTACCCATATTTCCCAAATGCAGATGTTAACAGGTGTTAAGATGTAACTTCAGTAGTACAATGATCCCAGGAAATGCTAGATCAATCAAAGTTAAGGTGATTTCCTATGTGAAAAATCCGTCAGCCTTTACTATGCTACTGGCCATGGCATGTCAGGAAGACGACATCGCATTAAAGGAAGGGGCACTTCTCAAACTCATGCAACAGAGAACCACAGCTGCCCCTCCTCTCCTCATTTGCAAAACAGATTGCACTTTCATTGTTCCCCAGGGTTCACACAGTGACTGGGGGCTGGGGGTAGTGTTAGACTTCAGGTCTCTGAGTCCTGGCTCAGAGGGGGGCTACAGATGAGTTGGTTTGGGGAATTTGGACATCGTTAATTTATCTTGGCCTCTGTTTCCTCATAGTTAAACAGGTAATATCGTAACCTCCTTGCAGAAATGTTTGAGAGAATGACTTGATATATATGGGGAAAGTTTTTAGAGCTTGCATACACAAAGCAAATGCTTAATGCCTGGCATAACTTGGTCATGACTTGCTGGTCTTTGGTGGCATTCATGTCAGGGAATACTTTCTTCTGGTCATTATTAGTCAGTTCATGCATGGCTTTCTGGAAAGTCCAATTGCAAAGTGGGTCTCATGCTGTCCAGTGAAATGCTTTATATGCTTTGGACAGTCTACACATGGCTAATCACAGGAGAGCACACAGAAGCTAAGGGTGCCAGGGAGTGGACAGGAATTAACACATGCCTTGCGATTATCTCTGTTTTGTCAAAAAAGGAAACTGAGGCTTAGATACTTAAGAATTAAGTAACTCTGGGAGTCAATGACATAAGTGGCATTTCAAGTCAATTTCCTCCAACCCACAATTTATGAGCTTCCATTTTTCATTCTTCTGCCTTTAGTCTTCACCTCTTCTCTTTCAATGGAAGACTTCCCTGATTCCACATGTCGGAAGGCTCCCCGGATGAACTGCCTAGAGACAGTAGACTCTGGTAGGAAACTCAAGGGGGAGGGATTGACTTTCCTCTTCCCTTCCTCTGTCCCACGCCCACCACACCTGAGGTCCCCTGCTCCTTTGCTCTCTGCAGCTGAGACCTCAGTGCCCTTGAGAAATTCCTGCCCTCTTCCTGCAGGCTCCAGGCTCCCTGGGCCTTACCTTCCTGTCATCCCACACCTGCTGCTTCTTCTACAGAGCTCTCCCACTCAGGGCCACTATTGGCCTTACTTAATCCCCATAGGGCCAGGGACAGCCCCCATGGGTACGCCAGAGCCCACAGAGGTTACCCAAGGCTGCCAGTCTTACACCAGCTCTCCCTGCCTCACCCACTCCCTCCCTCAGAAGCTCCAGTGCAGGCTCCTGCTGTGTCCCCCTCACTCCCCTGCACTCCAGCCCCTGGCACTTCCCTGTGTGGCCCTCCTGGTGTGCCAGGCCTCCTCTGCTTAGGGAAGCAAGTGTGAGTATACATTTCTTCCTTTATGTTGGAGGGGGTGTTCAGAAAGGCAGAAATTGGCAGTTTTACCTCTGATCGTTATCTTACTCCCTGTCTGTACTAACAATTTCACTAAATTATTACTAAGAGGTTAATTAAGTATTTTTTTGGCACTTACTGATTCCAGGCCCTCAGATTTCCTTTACATTAGACAAGGAAAACTACGACTTCCTTCCAAGTCTTGTCCCATCTGGCCCTCGGTCCTGCAAAGTGGGAATAAGCCCATCATGTTTCTCTGTTGGAAAGTTCACGCCAACCCATGTAAACATCCTGGCTGATTTGCAGCAGAAATTAGAATAAGGGTGTAGAACATGATCTTTTATTTCTTTCATATGTAACATCTAAAAAGTTATTTTTTTCTCTGCAAACAATGCCCAGCAGCAGAATGAAACTTGAAAGCAGCCCAAGAGGCACATGTCTGCACGACAAGAGAAGAAGCGACAAGAGCTATTAATAATTAAAGGAAAACAAAGTGTTCTTTTGGGATGGCCCAATAGGCAATTCTTTTGAGTGTGTACTTTATATTATTATTAGTATATCACCAGCCTATTTTTTAGCTGTGCTCAAGGCAACATTCTCCCTACTTCTTGGTCTACTAGCTGGAGAAAAACACTTTTGTTTTGAGTGCCGCATGGCCAGCTTACTACAGACATGTTTGTATTATTAAGCACATTTATAGAAGCTTTCCAGTTAACAATTCCTGTTTGCAACCATATCTCCTTTTATCCATGCAGTCACCTGGTAAGAAGGCTGTAACTGTTTTCCTGTTTTTTGTTTGTTTGTTTTTTCTTGAAGGACACTTGAGTCCCTGAGCCTTGAAGTGGGCTGTCCAACTGGCAAGCAAGCACGAGGGAGTGGGCTTGACTCCAGGGCTTTTGCCATCAAATTTCGTGTTCTTTCCTCTCTGTTAATTTATTACAAATTATTCATATTTTGTCCTGCACACATGGAATATTTGAATGGCCATTATGTGTTTATTTTGAGAAAAACAGTGGCTAGGAAACAAATATTGCTGGTTTCTAATGACCTTGGGCTCCATCCTCCACTCGGCTTTTTGATTTTCTTACTTTAAGTATATTCAGTCCCTGACTTGCTTCTTTGTTTTCATTCCTTAATTGTTACCTTCATTGAAGTGTCCATGTATCACAGACATATTTATTCACTTCATTGAGCAAATCGTAATCAAGTGTCTACCACTTTGCCAGGCCCTGGGTCACACGTGGAGGGCATATGACACCACCAGTGTCTTCCTGCACGGAACTTCATGTCCAGAGAGGGGGGTCAACATTTAAGGAGGGTGGCTGGACCCTGTTACCACATGAGGATAGTGACAGACCCTCCTGCCTTGACCTTCCTGTTCCCTTTGGCCACCAGGGAAGTTTGTGTAAGGCTGTTCCCCTGAGTAAGTTTCTTCAGTGATTTTTCTTCATGCTCTGAGTCTGTTAACTTTTTAATCTGCTGGAAATTTCATAAAAACTATGATCTTCCAGCCAAGGAAAAGCACACAAGAGTATTCCTCTAGCATTTTACAAACACTTCTCAGCAGTTTCATGCCCCCACAGATATCCACTGAGCTCTAAGTATCTCCTACCTAAAGCGTAAAACCCAGATGCCTAAAATCAGAACATTGCCCCATCATGACCTGCACAGCCAACTCACACCCTCTGTTCTCTGGATGAAAGAACTCCCTGTTCCACAGACAGGGTCATGCTCTCCCTGGTCCCCAGGTGTCAGCCCAAACTGCTCACTCACCCACTACATCTTTCTCTTCCTTCCTGACTGCAGATTGCACAAGCTGCAAATCTCACCTGAGTTGCTATCCTCATCTGTAAAATTGTAATAACAAGAGAACCTATTTTAAAGGGTTATTGTAAGGATGACATGGGCTTATTTATAATATTTACAGGTCTCTAACCTACATAAATGCTACATAAGAAATACTCTCCTTATTTCCTTATTCATCCTTAAGAGTCTCGGTTGGGCTGCTGCCTTCTCCACAAAGGGTTCTCTGATTCTTCTCCCTGAGGTGTGGGGTAGGTGAAGCCTCTCAATGTTCCCCCACCCCCATGCCCATTGGCACTAGCTCCCAGAGTGGGCATAATTCCCATTCTAGATTTTGAGCTCCAAGTTCAGAAATATTATCTCCCTCCTCTTGGTGCCCAGAGCACCCACTAGTGCATAGTCCTCACTCACCAAATGAATATTGAATGAGAGAATGACACCCAGCATGGACACGCTTTACCACTAAAGAGCTCTACGCAGGTAAGTGACTGTGTGTAGTGGAACAGGTGACTTGCCAACCTCTGGAGATATTCCTGGCAGTGGTAATTTTTCCCTAACCATTTTCATTCTGCTTTGCCAATACTCTAACAATTGAGGGATAGTGAATATTGTAGGCTGTTGACAAATTCACCAGTAAATTTTGCTTCAATGATCCTATTTGGTTACAAATATTAAAGTATAAACATAAGCGCCTACAAGCAGCAATGGGTATTACATGCATTATAAGCAGAATCTTATTACATGAATATACTTTGTAAGACAACAAATGCACATTATTTGCCTATTGCCTGAGCTGTCTTAACTTCGTTACATGTGTTTGGGCTATTTCTCTGGTAATACTGGAATAATGAGAACTGTGCTTGAACCATCACTATTATTATGTAGTTCAGGGACTAAGGATGAGGCATTCACTACTCCAAGTCTCTGTGTCCCTCTGAAGAAAATGAGGACACTAACGCTGAAATTCACACCATGCTATCATAAATCAAATGATCAGCATGTTGTAAAAGAATGCAGTTAGATCCTTACCTTATACCATATACAAAAAATAACTCAAAACGGATCAAAGACAAAAACTTAGGAGGTCAAACTGTAACATTCTTAAAAGAAGACATAGGGGAATATTTTCATGACTTTGAATTTGGCAATGATTTCTTGTATATGATATAAAAAGCACAGGCAACAACAGAAAAAACAGATAAACCAGAATTCATCAAAATTAAAAATTTTTGTGCACCAAAGAGCACCATGATCAGAGTAAAAAGGCAACCCACAGAATGACAGAATATGAGGCATGCTCGTGGTTAGACACTTTCCAAACATCCCTCGTATGTTTGCAAATCATAGCTGATAAAGGATCAATACCCAAAGTATATAAATAACTCCTGTAATTCAATGACAAAAACCTAACAACCCAATCCAAAAATGAGCAAAGAAACTGAATATAAATTTCTTCAAAGAAGATATAAACATGGCCAATAAGCAAATGAAAAGATTCTGAATATCACTAATCATTAGGAAAATGCAAATAAAACCAGAATGTGATACCACTTTACACCTATTAGGATGGCTATTAGTTAAAAAAAAAAAAAAAAAAAAAAGGAAAATAAAAAATGTTGATAAGGATGTGGAGAAACTGAAACCCTTGTGCATTGCTGGTGGGGACATAAAGTAGTATACCCAGAATAGAAAACAGTTCGGTGATTGCTCAAAATTAAAAATAGAATTATTGACTAGGTGTGGTGGCTCATGCCTGTAATCTCAACACTTTGGGAGGTTGAGATTGGAAAATTGCTTGAGGCCAGGAGTTTGAGACCAGTCTGGACAACATAGTGAAATGCCATCTCTAAAAAAAATTTTTTTTTATAATTAGCTGGCCACATTGGCACATGCCTGTAGTCCTAGCTACTCAGGAGGCTAAAGCAGGAGGATCACTTGAGCCCAGGAGTTCAAAGCTGCAGTGAACTATGATTGTGCCACTGCACTCTACCCTGTCTCTGAAAAAAAAAAATTATCATATGATCCAGCAATTTCAGTTCTAGGTATATATACAAAGGGATTAATAACACAGACTCAAATAGATACTTGCATAGCAATGATTATTATGGCATTATTCAGAATAGCAAAAAGTGAACCATTGGTGGATGAATGGATAAAAGAAATGTGATATATTCATGCAATGGAATATTGAAATTCTATTGTTATCTACAACATGGATGAACCATGAGGACACCATGCTAAGTGAAATAAGGCATCATGCTAAGCGAAATCGTATGAAAGGACTGTATGATTTCTTTTATATGAGGTACTTAGAGTATTTAAATTCATAAAGACAGAAAGCAGAATGGTGGTGGCCAGAGGCCACGGGGGAAAGGAGAGTGAGGAGTTAGTTTTTAATGAATGACTAGAGTTTCAGTTTGGGAAAATGAAAAAATTCTAGAGATGAAATGTGATTACGGTTGTGCAACAATGTGAATGTGCTTAATGCTACTGATCTGTACAAGTAAAAGTGATTAAAGTGGTAAATTTTATGTTATGCATATTTTATCATAATTTTTTAAAAATATGGGCATGAAATTTGTAAATTTAAAAAAGGAAAATATATAATTTATCTACATCTCATATGAATGTAATTTTAGTGCATCAAGGTAAATGTAGCTTAAAAAATGTACAATTAATCCCAGATCCAAAGAGTGTTTTTCCCTATATCTGTACAGTTGCTAATCTTTCTCCAAACTTAGAACAAACTGTGGATTAGCTCTAGTTTTCAATATTGTCAATATCTGCCCTCTTCCTTTCATGGTCACAAAAACGGTTACGTAGTCCCATGCTTGTTTGGATTTGGAGATCTTAGCGAAAGGCGTTAAACAATATGCGAGTGATAGGCTCCTTGGGTGCATCCATCCCAAATGACACTGCCACCCAACTTACTCATCAGTAACTCTTTCATTTTTTTTTCATGGGAGGTGGAATCTTAATATATGTTCAGGTTGTGACATCTTTCAGGGCTGATCGATTTCCCAGACTTCATATTCACCTTCATAAAGGCTCTTTTCCCGCTCTTCTGTCTACATTTTTGGTGTGTGATCCTTGCAAAAGAGAGACAGGGAAGGGGAGATTCTGAAGTTTCCAAATAGGGACAGATCTACATGGGGGATCTTCCAGGTGAAGATGGTGTCCCAGAGGGCTTTTTAGGATGTGTCAACCTTTCAAGAACATGACAATTATGGTGAAGGCCAGAAGAGCTTTGGGAAAGGTGATGGAGTGAAGCTAGATGATGCCCCTCTGAGAGACTTCCAATCTGAGTATTGTTTTCTCTAGAAATGGGGCTAGCTATTAAACTGGAACCGGTGGAACAAGCATTCAGGTGGGCCACTGGAGTCTGAGTTGGGTACTGCTATAAAGAGACCAACAGCTGAAAATTCGATTCAGCTGTGCTAACCTGCTTGACTCTTTCCATGAGGTTATAGAAAGAAATGTGATACAACAGTGAGTATTGGACGAAAAATCATAGAAAATGAAAGCATTTCAAAAGGGAAACTTGGAGTTTTCAAGACACATAACTACAGATTTCTGAAATCATAAAAAAGAATGAGCGAGTATAAAGTAGAATACTACACAGATATGTGGTGACTACTTACAAAAAAATGTACTGATCCTCACTTTGGGGCCTTACTAAAATAACCATATTAACTTTTAAACATTATCTTACACTGTATGTGTATTTCAGGACTTCTTTATTGGTGTTTCACTTCACCCCTCCTCCATGAGGTAGGTTGGTTTAGAGATGCAAATGTGTTGGGTGCAGGACTAGCTCATCTTAGTGGACTTCAGTGGTCCATGATCCATTTTCTACCTTCTTTAAAATATAGTGTATCGATAGAAAATGTGAAGTATAGTAAGGCCAATAGACAAGTAGACAACTGTCATTGAAGAGATAGTTTGTTACAGTTCCCAAGACGAGGGACACCCACTCCATGCAGGGCTATGCAGGGAGGCACCAGGGCCCCTCGGGAGGTGGGAGGGGCAAGGGTAAGGCATGGGCACAAGGCTTTGTTGTAGTTTCTGCAGCAAGGAATGGTCAATGTTCAGGTTTGAATAATTTCAGGGATCTGGGGCAGAGGGACTGCCCCTAGTTGTCTGATACCTGTCCACGGTGTGGTTAGGGCAGGTGGATAGTGGCCCTGAGTATGAGAGCCCTAGAGAAGGTGCGTGGGATGTGGGGTCTGGATTGACTGATTTGTATTTGAAAAGTGCGTTCCTAGGCAAGTTGTTTACTATCTTCAGGAATTAGCTATTCCTTAAAGGGGAAGCCCTTTGACGGTCAGCAAAGCCCCAGATATCAAAGTATCAGAAAACAGAAAATAAACGAACATACTTAACACATCGTCAGATCTGACTACAGACATACTGTTAAATTAAATTTAGCCTAAAGTTACCTTCTTACATATTTTAAGTTCAGCTTAAGTGTTTCTCCATACATAGTGAACTATAATGTAACTAACTAGCTGTGTAAACTGTTGGTAACTCACTCTTGTAACAAGTAGCCAAGTCTCAGCCAATCACAGCAGCTGGGCTCTGGCCAAGCACAGGCAGTCAACTGTTCAAATCATGTTCAAATAAGGCGAATGTGGAGCTGTCACCAACCCAGCTTTGTCTGGACCTCACTTCCGTTTTCTGTACATCACTTTGCTTTTTCTATCCATAAATATTATCTGTCCATTTGACAGTATCGGGACCTGTTCTGGTTCTGCCGGCTGCCTGATTGTGAATCATTCTTTGCTCCGTTAAACTCTGCTAAATTTAATTTGTGTAAAGTTTTTCTCTTAATAATACAAACTGAGACTCTTTGCTGGGCTGGAAATGCAAGATCAGTATAGTCTAGGTTGATTCTCATGGCTCCAGGTCAATTCTCTCTTGAACAGCAGGCAGATTGGGATTTGATCATAAACATCTCAATTTTGTTTCTTTAACATTTCTCCCTGGGTGTGGAGCACAAGAACACACACAAACTTTTTTATTTTTTTGCCCCACCAGCTTCTGCACTGAATCATCTAACCAGTTCTTGGCCACGTGGTTTGTAAATCTTGTCTAACCAAAACCTTTGGAATTTGATATTTACATTTCAGCCAGAAGTTCCATTTTAACATCTCATCACACCCATCCTAGAGTAATTTTTGCATCTTCATAAAGTATCAAGAATAATACTTGGCCCAAATTCCCATATCTGTAAAGAACAAGCAGACTGCTCTGTAAATTAGTAACTACCATTATTATTGTTATCATTACTAATCTAGGAGTTTTTAATGGTCCTACAGAAAATAAAAAGCATTTAACCCCAAAATATACTTCAATGACATATTTTGGGATGGCTCTCAGAGGACCTGTGTGTGGAAGTAGCTCTGCAAAGCTGTCTTTCCTGGGGGAGATTTGCATCTGAAGAGGAAAGAAAAGGAAGTAAACAGATGAAAACAGGCTTTCTCTGAAGCCCCCTTCCCAAGATTAACTGAGTCTGACATCTTTAAGTTCTGACAGAAACATTTGCCACTGGCTACCATCTATTTCCTCTGAGGGCTGCCTCTTTGAGGTTTTATATGCATATTAAGACAGCCTTTGGCCCAGGAATTTCCTCTTCCCCTCCTCCCATAACCTGTCCTGCCATGCTCCATGTCCCACTTCTTTCTGTAACCTCAGGATGGTACAAAAACATCAACTCTCTGGCCCTGTTTTTGAGTTTTCTGTTTTTCTAAATTTTCTAAATTTTTCTTGATTTATTAAGATAATATTAAACATATGCTCATTAAAGAAAACCCAAAATTCAATGAATATTATTCACATTGCAGAATTTGCTTCTCTGTTTTCAATTATAAAATTATATATATTATTAAATAAAATTACTGTTTAAGAACTCACTCCAAACCCCATCACCCAGTCGAAACTATTCTCACTCTGCACAGTCTATTGCACATTTTTAATCATTCATTCAACAAAACTTTGTACTGTCTTTATTGTGGCTGACGCTGTTGACACCCTACCCTGTGACCTGTTGTCCCCCTCTGCATTCACCTGCAGCTGTACCCTGACAGCTCCCATCTCAAACCCCGAAGTCTCTCTTTTTCCTAGTCTGGGGACTTTCTCTCATGCTGCAACAGTTTATTCAGCCTGCAAGCAGAGAAGTCTGGATGGGTAAGGACAACCTTCGAACAATGAAATATGTGAGGGAGATAATGAATTATTAAGTAATACCCCAGCTCCTTTGAGGAATATTCTAGATAGTTTCTCCAATGGTCCCGTGCAATCGAATCCCAGCTGCTTACCATGATGATCCACTGATTGTTACACCTTTATAGCTTTTCTTCTTCCCATGCCTCACCTCCCTATTCCCTGTCTAGTGCTTTTTGTGGAATCATTTGCAAAATTAACCTCTTGCACTGAGTATCTTGTTTCAGGGTCTAATTTTAGGTGGAATCCAAATGAAGATAGCTATTCCCGCAGGTATAGAGCTAGGTTCTGGAGTAAGTCCTGGGCCCCACTGTTGAGAAGCCTGGTCTATTTGGAGCAGGTGGACATTACAATGGGAAGGGGTTGTAACAGGGTTTATACAAGCTCATAAGGCATATGAAGCAGGTGGTCATCAGCTCTACTCATGATGCCGAAAGAACACTCACAGAAGTGTCTCCTGGAGCAGGGACTTGAAAAAGCAGGAAATGATAAGACTCACAATAGACTGGCCATGTTACTGGCACATAAAATGTCATGTGCATAGAGAAGGGGTTGGAAGCCACCACAGCACAGTCGGGAGTGACTCGAGGAGTACTGCACAGTGGACTTAGGAAGCAACAGGGGACCAGAAGGAGATGAAACTGTGAAGCTTGTTGGGAGCAAAATATAGAAAGCCAGGTTCTGGGCTGTGGAATTTGGCCTCTGTAGTGTAAATAATGGGAGGACTTTTGAAGATTAAAATAATAATACTAATAATAATAAAGAAGAGAATGACACAATTAAATGCCATTTATTTTATTTAATTAATTTATTTATTTACTTATTTTTATTGAGAAAGAGTCTCACTCTGTCAGCCAGGCTGGAGTGAAATGGTGCAATCACAGCTCACTGCAGCCTTGAACTCCTGGGTTCAAGTGATCCTCCTGCCTCAGCCTCTGGAGTAACTGGGACTACAGGTGTGCATCACCATGGCCAGCTAATTTTTAATTTTTTTTTTTTTTTTTTTTTTGTAGAGATGGTATCTCTCTATTACTCAGGCTGGTGTTGAACTCTTGGCCTTAAGCTATCCTCCCTCCTTGGCCCTACAAAGTGCTGGGATTACAGGCATGAGCCACCATGCCCATCCTGAAATGCTATTTTAGAGAGAGAGAGAACTTCATCTGCAATGTGAAAAATATTAACTGTAAGCAGGGATATCAGGGAATAACGTATTAAAATTATACCCCTGGGAAATTATTATTGTCTTTCCCTGGTTAGGGTCAGTAAAGGGAGAGAAGAAAGAAGAACTACGTAGAAAGGACTGGAGATACAATCACCAGACCTAGCATGGGTTGAAGGAGTGTGAATGTTTGCATGCCTGTGCATGGTGATGCATTGATAGGAGAAATTAAGGCTGATTCCTCAATTTTGCTCTTGGGTGATTGGATCCACTGGAATACATGAGGGAGGAAAAGTATTAAAGATGAGTTCGCTCTTCCATCTGGTAACTCCGAGGTGAACACGTCCAGAAGCCAGCTGGGAGCATCTCTGCAGCCCGGGGGAAATTCTGACCTAAGCAGAGAGATTTTTTTAATTCTCTGTGAAAAGGAGGGTTTCCTTCCATTAGAAGAATGGAAAGAAGAAAAAAAAAATGCCAACAACCATAAAGAACATTAATTAAAACAAATTTGAGATGTTATTTTAGTGACTATATGATTATTTATTACATAACTATTAACCAACCCTTAGGAAATGGATATTGGGTTGTTGTCAAATGTTTCAATACACAAAACACACAATTTAATATTCTTGAACATGTGTCTTTTCTAACTTGTAAAATAAGCTGCATGAGATAAAGTCATAGAATAGAGTTGTAGAAGTTCAATTCTGGTATATACAGTGGTCTCAGGATTCCCCCCAAAAACAGAATCTATATTCTCAGAGAGATAGAAAGAGAGAGAGAGATTTTAAAGAGTTGGCTCACAAGATTTTGGCAGTCTAAAATCCGGCAAGTCTGAAATTTGTAGGGCAGGCCAGAGAACTGGAGGCTCAGGGAGGATTTGGGCTGCAGTGTTGAGGCAGAACCACTGCTCCAGGAAACCTCTGTTTTGCTCTTAAGATCAACTGATGGGAGGAGGTCCACCCACATTGTCGACGACAATCTCCTTTACTTAAAGTCAACTGATTATAGATGTTAACCACATCCGTAAAATGCCTTCTCAGCATCTCCTGGGTTGATGTATGATTAAACAACTGGCTACTGTACCCCAGCCAAGCTGACAAAGGAGACTAACCATCACAAGTGCTAACACGCTCACTATAAATTTCTACCAATTTTACACCCCCAGGACCAATGCTGTTTGCTTGTTTCTGTGTTACTTCAAAAATAAGGTTGTCTTTTGAAGTTTTAGTCTTGCCAATTTGATCTGTTTTCATGTGTTTGTTTTAGCTGGTTGCATTTTATAGTTATTGTTAACTTTTACTTCTTCTTTTGTAAGATGCCTTATCTTATGTTTTCTTGTAGTACTTTTATCTTTTTCTTACCCATTTAAGTCTTTGAGTCATATCAAAGGTATTGGTATATTGAGAGGAACAGAATCCAGCTTTTTGCCCTGAACATCTAGTCAACTGTTCTAACAGTTATTCAACAATCCATTCTTTCCCTGCTGTTTATCGTAAGCCAATTTCCTAATATACTCTTTGGCTTCTCTCTTTTGTTCAATTGCCTTGGACACAGTAATGACTTTATTATCAGCACCCTAGCCCATGAAATGGATGTCATCATTTGCACAGTATTTTTCTGTAATAAAACCTAAGATTTAATTTCTGTAAACTTTGTAAATAATAATATTCTCTAAAATTGTGTCATATAACTCTTTTTCTTAATCATTTAGGTAAGGGCAGTAGTGAGTACATGTGTTTAGGTTTATGTAGTGATGCTAAAGTTTCCTTAAGCCACGACTGTTTCTCAGGAGTAAAGATAGCATGAATTTCGGGAATTTCAGGGCATGGCAAACCTGCCACTTATTATATGGCCTCCTTCCTGCCTGCCTGCTGATGATTCAATTCGCATTAACAGGGTCAGGTTTCTGATACTGCAGTGGCCAACTTGTATCATTTGCCACATTTGTAATGACAACTTTAACATACCCCCATCAGTGCTCCCCAGCAAGGCAAAGGTTTCCTCTGTTCCGCCATTTGCATCCCACATTTGTTTACCACGGAAGCACTTCTGAGGTCTGGGCTCACCGTTCCTCTGCTCTAGAATTTCTTCTGGCTCCCTGATGCTCACTTTATTAAGGAGAATCCCCTAGCAGCCCTTCAGACTCTCCATCCACCTTTCCAAACTGACTTTCTGCTGTTTATTTCCCTTCATATATTCTTGCTCCAATCGGACTGGCCAACTCCCCATTGCCTGAGCACACTCCTTTCATGTTCTGTTGCTCCTGCCATGGCTTTAGGTATCACCCTCCCCTCTGTCTACTGTCACACTCCCACCCTGACGCCAAAGTCACCAAGGGCCCCATCTCTTCAATGAATCTGCGTTTGCTTTTCCACCAACTGGCCCAAACCAGTTCTCTCCAGATCTTCTCAACAGTGTGTTGCTCTGCACATTCTTTAAGGACTTCACTTTGCCATAGTAAGGATCACAGAGATGGGTGTGTTTCTCTGATTTTGTCCTCTAAGTATCTCAGATGCTTCTTGAAGCCAGTGACTAAAACTTAGTCATGATTTCTTCGTTTTTTGATGACAAGCACAGATGTTTGGAATAACGGTTGAGCTGAATTTTAAAATTCATTAACCTCCAGGACAGTATCTATTCATGTTAAGACTTAAGTGATTTTATCTGAAGAAAGTTACAAGAAAAATATAAAATAATGTGAGAAATGTAAGCAAGTGAAGAAAAAAATGAGAATGAAAGACAAAACTGTCCCAATTCTTCTGCTGCCCACGTTACATAAGCAATTACCCACCAAACTGACTATCAGAACCCAGCTCTCCACAGCTGATAAAGATGCTTTGTCAGAAGAGAAACTCAAGCTTAGAAAAAACTGACAGTCAGATACAGTGTGACGGCCTGGGCCCCGGGAAAGCATTCTAGGCAATGCCTGGTTTCATGCTATGTGATTTTCGACAAAGTCAAAGTGTAAACTCTACCTACAAGACTGCCTGGCTTCTGAAATATACTATAATGTTACTCTCATATCCACTTGCTGTGAGAGAGAAGACAAACATCCGCTTTCATCAATGTGTTTATAAACCAGAAAAATGCTACAGTGCTGTAGTTATAACTGAGTCTTTTAATGGTCACATATAGAATAATAGTCAACATCAATTCGATCTGCTTGAATAATGAATAGTTTAAAGTTAATTTTGTGATCATTTAAAAGTAATATAATTAGTTAAAATGAAGTAAGTTACTAGTCCTCTTAATATCTGTTTTTCTCAAAGTCTTTAAGCGGTTATGATCTTCAGTAAGTTAAAAATGATGACTTGTTTCTAAACCTTTCCCTTTGGTTTTGGATTTGAGAGGTCACATGATTCAGTGTCACACTAAATCATATTGACATACTATTAAAAACATATTTTATAAATTAATTTTTTTTTAGCTAAAATTTTACTTGGATAAAGATTATCAATATTACCTTGAACTTCTCAGAGCCAGGAAAAGAGGAGAAATAGAATGTTTTATTTCTCCCTTTTTGCTTTAGGACTATTGCCCAGTCCACTCTCTAAAAGTCAAGCCTTTCTTGGTGGAGTCTTATTTACTGTGTCAAAAAGCATAAATATTGCATCTCATCCTGAATTTGAGGAAGTTGACACCTTCTTACCAAAACCAGGCCTTACTCGGAATAATGACTGACATGTAATGGGCACATTCTATGTGTGTTACATGTCTTAACTCACTTCACGTTCATGAAAACCTTAGGAGGTAGACATTGTCATTATACCCACCTCCCTGATGGGGGAAGCAAGGCACAGAAGGCCAAGTCAACTTGCCCAATGTTCCCCAAAGCTGGAGCCAGGCTGCGGAGCACCCCGTGTGGTTGCAGAGTTGTGGTAAACCCTCATGTCCTGTGTGAACTGAAGGGCCGGACGTTTGCCTTTTTGAGGAGATACTGAGGGTGCCCCAAGACACAGTGGCTGTGATGGCTCACTTCTCATTTCCATAGCTCTCAGAAAGGCATTTGCTTCACTTCAGTTTCAAAAATAGTCCAACATTTCGACAGAGTGCTAAGGTGCTACAGGAGAGAGTTTGGTTTCCCACAACATGAAGGTTGCAGAGTAGCACCTAGGGAAGCAGTTTCAAGGTTAGTTCCATGACATCCCATCAGGGAGTTTCGTGGGAGCTGGGAAGGTTCAGAGCCTGAGCTAGCAGGGCGCCACAGGGCACAGTACAGTCTTCTTACACTTAAGACCATGAAACAGCACTTTAGTGCTATGTTGGAGGTAATTTTAAACAGCAAAATCATTTTAAAAAGTACCAAAATCTGAAGCAGGCAGCCCTAAACACACTGTAAAAGACACTTGCTTAGGGTATGAGAGCTGGAACAAGAAGACAGAGCATCAGCTTATGCAGCCCCAGCTGGGTTTGTTTGTTGGGTTTCTCAAATTTTTCACTGCTCTGTGCAGGCCTTCAAATGACTGTGAAAGTGCCATAGGTGTTGATATGGGGGTTACAAATAAACTTTAGCAAGTAGGTGTACTCACAAATATGCAATTCATGAATAATGATATCCATTGTATTACTTAATAAATGAAAGCACTAGTATTTTCCCATCATATTAGAGACCTGGTAATATTGGAAAATCTTTTTTATTAAAAGAACCAGTGGGAAGATCATTTTCATCCTTCCTCAAGTTACTAGTTTAAAGGAAGTCATTTTAGGACATTTTTTTTTTGAGCGAAATGCAATATTTATTTCATTGTTAAAATTACCTCTACAGAGAAGTAAAGGCAAGGCAGGAATTGGAACAATGTGGGAAAATCACCCCACTTTATCCAGGCAATGAAGATTTATCTGGTGACTATCACCTGCAAGATGCTATTGAGGCTGTTGGACTGTATTAATGGGCAGAGCAGACAAAGACCCTTGCACTTCTTGAACTCACAGAGGGAGGTAAAAGTGACCATTGTGGTCCTGGTTACATGGGTGATTACATTTTTCAAAAGTATGAAAATGAGTGATTTCATTTTATTGTATGCAACGGGCATTCCCAGGAGAGAGAGCTACTGGACAAACTTCAGCCAGGAAATCCTGGAATGTTCACAAAGCATCTGCAACACCAGCAAGGCTCTGCTGAGCTCTCCAGGGGTGAAAGCAGTAGGAGGTAAGTTCAGAAGGGCTATAAAATGCCTCGCCTGGATGGCTGCCCTAAGGACTTTGGTTTCTATTCTGGAGAAATAAGAAGCCATTGCTGGAGTTTCCAGCATCTAAGTAAGGCTGTGGCTGCTGCAGGTGTGGCTGGGTTCCGATGGGGACATGTTAAATGGGATGCACAGAGTCCGTGTCCAGTCAGAGATGTTAAGTGTGCATTTGGATGTATGGGTGGATTTCAAGTGGACCTGGAGATAAAAGTTTGGGGATCTTCTCCATAGGAATTGTATTTCAAGCCAAGAGACTAGGCGGCATCACCAAATGAGCATTAGAGGTAGAGATAAGAAGAAAAGAGCATGTCAAACCCTGGGGGGCTCCAGTGAGAAAGTGTGTCTGGGAAGAGGAAGTGATCAGTTCCACCAAGTGCTGCAGACACATAGATTATGATACAAAGGAATCATGACTCAGGTTTCACATTCGTGCATGTGCTTCCACACCTTCTACCCCCCTCCCAGAAGCTACCTTGGCATTGGTGACCCGAGCTCAGTGATGTGAGAAAGTGGGATAGGACAGGCTGACTCCCGAGGAAGTGCAGTCTGAGTGCAGGTCAACTGCTAATAGCAGGGAAGGCAAAAGGTGTCATTCTTCATCCCCCCTAAATAGCATCAACACAACCCTACCTGTTTCATCTCCCAGTGCTAATTGCCTATTCCCTAAGTGACCAATTAAGTCTTATTTTTATACTTTTTGACAACTTAGAGATATTGGGGACAAACCTTATTAATTGCTTGGGTCATATGGTCCACAGATCATGTTGCCAAAGAGCCCACGTTCCATGGCAAGAAGGATACATTGATCAGATTGGGCCTCCAGAGATGTCTGAAGATGGGATTCAGGAACTAGGAGGTAAGATTTTCATCATAAGAAGGGATGTAGCATAGTTGTAAATAAGCTATTATCGTATACGTTATTCAAATTCACAGACATGTGTATCTGAAAAAAAAAAAACTATAATGAATAGATTTGCCACTGTTCAGAGGAAAAAACTTGGATTTTGTCAGACTAAATTCCATGGGACTCCAAATTCCAGAGATGCTAGTACGCCGTGTGCTCATTGTCCCAAGGCTGGATTTATCACCACTGGAAGACAGCCTGTTCACCTCAGGGGATCTCCACTGCTCTGGGTCAGGAGAGGAAGCGATGGTGCAGCAAGACCTTCCATTTTTATTACCTTATTGCATTGAAACTTGCCACTGTGACTCTTCAAATCATACTTTGGGAGGGAGACCTCCTTAACCTAAAAAACAAAGACAATTATTCTGTACCGGATGAATTAGGACAGATATGGGTGCACATGGGTGGCCAGCAGTGGCTGTCTGTTCTAGGGGTTCCTGAGTGTTGGGGACCAGAAACACAGGGGAGGATGATGGTGGGACCGTAGAGGAAATGTCCACAGAGCAGGAAGAACAGAGAAATCACACTTGTCCTTACAACACGGTATGCCGCAGAATTTTTCCTCTCCTTAAGTTACAGACAAGCACAAGTGGCTCTCGAAGTGTCTTAAAATGAAACAATAAAAGCCCAAGTAATTACCCTACGTGCTTACCATCATTCTGTTTTTGTTTGCAGTTTTAAAGAATAACTTAAAACCAATTGCATCACTTCCAGAGAAGTATGTAATTATGTGATTGAATTAATTTTTTTCTTTCTCCACTTAGAATTTGACTGAAATGGATTTCAATTTTGCTGTTTTCATTTAAAATACTGAACACCTGTTGCCATGAAACATGTTGATCCTCAGTCCAAAAGCTATTTGCTGCATAATTTCATCTGCTTGCTTTTCCAGGAAATTTTTATCTTGCCAGAAACTTAAGGTGTGAATAGGGTGTTTACCAAGGTGAGGAATGAGGGGCTGTGTAGTAAAACGACATCAATATGGCATGGGCTTGCCCTCAGTCAAGGCCACTGATGACACCTGAGGATGCTTTTGCAATTTTTTAGCATTTGAAAAAATATTTTGTACCAAACATATCTGAAAAGCCAGAGCCATAGAGAAGTTTAGCCCAGTGCCAATGTGGCCCCTTAATTGAGGAAAGGGACTGGAAATGACAGACCTACTGCAGATTATGAGACTGGAAGCTGAAAGGGAGCTGCGTTCTTGCCCAACATAGTGGACGCATCTGAAGACAGAAAGACAGCCCAGCGTGAGTGCTCTGATCTGCATAAAGGACCAAAGTGCACACCAGCTCTCTCATACTTTTACATCTTCATCAAAACCAGAAAACTTAACTGTGGAACACTGTTTCTAAAGGGGTCAGCTAGGAATATTATGAGGTGATGCCTGTATTTGGAAATTTAGTGGGCAAGTTAGCTCACTCACCAGTGAGGTGCCCAAGTTATGCATTGGGATTTTTTAGGATATGTTTGAAAACTTTGTACCACAAAAAATATAATTGGTGACTTCCACTTATTATCTGTGTTCTATTTTTCTTTTCATTTTCCTTTTTTCTCTCCACCCACCCCCACGCCTTCTTTATCATCATTTATAGGGGCATAACTAGCAATCGATGTGCTGACGCTCCTGAATTAAGCTTTTTCCTTGGAACCGACAGCGTTTAGGGAGATCTTCCACATTCCATGCCTCTCGTTTTCTCTCTACCTCTCCCAGCACACTGCATGGCCTCTCCCTGCACCCTCCCAGACACCTCCACGCCTGGCGCCACTCCTTCGTCTTTGATGCGTTGAGCACGTGCTCCACACTGGGCACCGCACTGGGCGCTGTGGAGACAGAGCGGATGTCACCCCTGCACCTGCGGAGGGGACGGTTACTATCCCCTCGAAGTGGGAGACAGGAGCTGTGCAGATAAAAGGGGAAAGGTGAATGCATGTGAGCCATGCCAGGGACTGGGAGGCCTCGCTGTGAAGCCCAGATCTGGGGGAGTTAGCCCAGTGCATGCTGGGAAAGGGTACAAGACAGAACAGCAGAGCGAAGCTCCAGTCCAGAGGGTCCCAGAGTGTCCAGGCACAGCAAGGAGGCTGTGGGATGGCCTCGGTGTAAGAGCAGCCGGAAGAGAAGTACTGAGAATGGGGCTTGAGCGGAGAGACCCAAAGGTCTTTCCTTATCCTGGAAAGGCCAGTTTCTGCAGAGCCGTGGGGACCGAAGCCTGAGAGGAGAGGGCTCAGCAGAGAACGGGGGAGAAGACGTGCAAACAGCGGGCACGGTCGACTCCGAGACAGTCCGCTACGAAGGGCAGCTGAGAGATGGGTAGTTAGTGGAGAGTAGAGTCAAGCCCTTTCTCGGGGATCGTACGACTCCAGTACAATGTCATTAATTAAAACCAGCCCGGATGAGTAAACATCCCAATTTAGTGATAAAGAGCTCAAAAAGCATGTCGTCTGCTGCGGATGAAGCAAGGGAGAAGTCAGGGCCCAGTTAACTTAAAATTTTAAAACTTACCTGCCTATAATTTTAAAAGGATTAGCATTTGAAAGAGCAGTCAGACTTTTTCCAGTGGTAAATCAAGGGAACAATTTAGTGAGAAGCAGATTTTGGCTCCATTAAGTGGAGACTCTGAAAAGCAATCTCTACTGATTGACGCTCTGGGAGGGACCCTGTGTCCATCGCTATTTACATATTTAAGGCAGTCGTAAAGGGATTTCTGCACAGTGTCAAGGGGCAAGTCAGTTCTTCCTCAGGTCCCCTCCAACTGTGAGCGTCTAAAGAGGAAGTGATGCTTTGAAGAACGTGCTGTCTGTGTAAACCCAGCCTACTCCACAGTGAAGGGTCAGAGTCAGCCACCTTCTCCCAGTGGGTCCGACAGACTGCATGAGTTTGAGTCTGCCTGTACCGCTTGCTGACTGTGCAAACTTCATCAACTACTTCACCCCTGCAGGACCTCAACAGATGGGATTTATTAAAATACATAAAATGGTAAATCAAATAAAATAATTTACATAAAATTAGTTCCCGGGCTATATATATAGCCAAAAGACAGAATGAAGAAAGTTAGAAAAAGCTCAAAAGTAAAAATCACCTCTTCTCTGACCCAGAGGAGTCACAGCTGTCCCTAGGGTCTTTATCCTTAGTCTTTTGCAATCAAGGACACAGTTTAGAATGAATCCTGAAATAAGATCAGGAAGATGGACAGTTTTGAAGAAGGACAAGTATCACACAAATATCAGACAGCATCATTAAAACAGGAGTGTGAGGCAAATTCCTTCCCTGCCACTCCCTGTCCAAGTGGAGGCACTGTCATATGGATAAGGATGACAACGTACAGGGCCCACCGTGACATGCTAGTCTCCGAATATGGACTATTATCACAGTGCTTCAGGAACACAGAAGAGAGAGCCAGCACCTGACTCCACCAGGGCCATGTCAGGGAAGGATTTGGAAAGGCCAGGACAGTTGAAAGATGAGCAAGTATTCACCAGCTAAGGGAATAAGCCTTTCCACCCAAAAAGAGACCCACAGACACGCACAAAGACCACCGCCTCCTGCTGGCCAGGCTCAACTTTAAGATCTGTTTTTAGGAAGAGATAATCAATTTGACTAGAAAAAAGAAATGAAGACCAGGTCTTGGAGAGCTAAGATATTTGGGCTTTCTCCTTTGTCCTGGAGTCATCAAAGGATAATTGCAATTTCATGTTAGATAATCCAGATGGTATGGCTCAGACGCACTTGACCACCACCTCCCCTGGAGCCACTCAGCCACACTTTACCATCATGTCTCATCCACATCCCTGCAATTGTCCCCTACCCGATGGTCCTTCTCTCTCTGGCTGCCCTATTCTCAACACAATGGCCAGAGGGGGCTAACAAAACATGGAGCAGAACTGCTCCCAACCCTGCCATGCATCCATCTCACTCAGAGCAAAAGTTCTAGTCTCTGTAATGGCTAATACTGGAACAGTGTTCCTGAGCTCTGAGCTCATCATTCCTCTGCTCTAACACCTTTTATGGCTCCCTATTGCTCACCTAATGAAGGAGAACTTCCCAACAGACCTTCAGACTCTCCATCTACCTTTCCAAACTTACTTTCCACCATTTATTTTCCTTTGTATATTTTTGCTCCAAACTGGCCTACTTCTCATGGCCTGAGCTCATTCCCTTTGCTTTCCATTGTGCATGCTATTAACTGCAATAATGCCCCCACCGTCTACTGTCACACACCCACCGTAACCCCAAAGTCTCCATGGAGCCCCACCTCTTCAATGAATCGCTTTGTTTTTCCACCAACTGGCTCAAACCAGACTTCTCCAGATCTGCTAAGCTCCCAGCTCTGCATGTTTCTTATGGATCTCCTGTGGGCATAATAAGCACGTTTTAAGCCAGTTGTGGAAAGAACTTGTGCACATATTTGTGGCAATATTGCAGCCACCACAGTGATTAATACATGTTTGGGGGGAGATATTTTGAAGCTATGCAAATATTCTTTTCCTCCTTAAAATGCCACCCACTAACACTACCATTGTTTGGTGGATCCTGCCTGCAGAAAATGTTCCTATGGTGTGCTAATGGTGGTTTTCCAGTTCCCTGATTTCTTCTACATATGTCATTTGGAATTCTCTTGTAAGGAAGATTTGCCTGCTTTCCCTTATTTATGTATGTATATAGTTATTTATTTATTTGATCATTTATCTTTATCGGTAAGGATGCATGGATGTTTATTTTATTCTTTTAGTTATAATCCAATACTTTCATAATTTTTTTTGTTACTGAAATTGTTCCAATTATGGCCATTGGGAACTCCTTCAGGATACTTTTGTGTCCTTTCTACATGTTTCCATTCTCTCTCTCTCTCTTTCTCCCTCTATCCTTCTCTTTCTTTTTCTATTTTTTCTTTTTCTCTTTTTTCCTTCTCTACAGTTTTTTCCCCACTTTATTACTGTAGGACTGCAAGATACTCCAGGCTCTTTTCCTTGCCCCCAATCTGGACTAAGTCATTTCTTCAAGACATCCCGGTTCCTTTTCTTGGTGACTGGCACGCAGAAGGATCTGGGTGGTAGGTATGTTAATTGCTTCTGGAATATTACTACTTCTAGGATCCTCAGGAGACAGAGCTAAGAAATATATGTATGTATATAGTAACCCATGAATATACACATATCTATATTTATTTCTATAACTATAACTCTGTGTATATACTTACATCTCTGACTCTAATCTAGCACCAATTTTAAAACTCAACATCCTATGCTCCATAGATGTACTGTGATTCCAATGTGGCATCACCTGTATGTCTAGTTTATCTTCACTGTGGCTTCATCTTGCTTAGAAGATTTAGAAAGATTTTGAAGTAAACTTGGCCCCTGTCTTAGTAATTCTTTTTTCTGTTTTATAGCATTGGATGAGCCAAGATAGAGTAGGTTTTGTTAACTAAATAGACAACCCCAAAATCACATTAGCTTAAAGCAACCAAAGTTTTATTTCTTGCTCATACGAATGCCTCTGCGTGGCTGGAAGAAATACTAATGGAGCTGTCTATCTTAAGATTCTCAGCATCACACCTCCTAGATATTATATACCTAAATCATGACATACAAGGAAAGAAAGAAGTGAAAAGTCCAACACTAGCAATGAAATGCTTCAAGTGGAAGAGACATAGGGTCCATTAGCTCACCCTTTGTTGTCAAGGCATATTTCATGGCCGTAGTTAACATCACACAGAGACTGATGAAAGAGTTTCCCCATGTGTCCAGAAAAGGAATATAGCAAATGTTGATGAACAATGGAAAACTCTGCCCAAAAGACCAAGTGTGGGATTTTTTTTTAGTGTCCTAGTATAACTACCTATCTTTCAGCTTCAACTTGTTCTCCCATCATTTCCTTTATATTGTTTCATTTAATATTGTGCTCTCCATATAGGTTTGAAAAAATTATTGCTTCCTTAAGTATTCTACTTTTGTAAAAAAACAAAGACGACAAATTTGTTCCTCTAGTGATATTCCCATGATATAAAGGGCAATAAGATAAAGTAAATAAGGATATAACATGTATGAGGAAGGAAGGCAGGAAATGAAAGGCACAGTAATTAGATTACAACCCACACTGAAGGTTTCAGCTTCAGGTTTGGATGAAGGATCCACCACAGTCCAACTTCTTACTTAAAACAATTGGAAAACTGCACAAATTGCCAATGATGTGCACTGCCCACACATAGATATCAATATAGATATAACAACAAAAAATAGAAGGAGAAAATTCCAAAAGGGGTGAGTTTCTAGGAGGGTCCCAAAGCCTCCAGCAATCCTGGCAGCATCTGCTGGTTTTGAGAACAAGCCAGAGGCTGCAGGGCGGCCTTGAGCAGATAAGGGGCTGCCACTGCAGGGCAGAGACTAGATAAGCCAGTGAGGGAGTTAAACTCGGGCAGCTTCTCTCTCCAGGTATTGAACTCCAAAGCCGAGTAGCCTGACAGCCAAGGAGGTAAGCCACAAAATCTGAAAAGCAAGAAGGAATGTCCTGCCATCTCTAAGTGTTTGATGCTCATGAGACAAGGACCCAAGGGAAGAAGGGATGCTGGACACACTGGCGAGAGCTGCACACTGAAGCGCGATGGAGTGAAGCGACATAGAGGATCTGCCACCACCTACACTCCGGAACCACTGGCCAGTCTGTGCAAAGCTGAAGGCTAAGCAGCTTTTTATTTCTATTTTTTTAAACTGTGGATGGCTAGCCACGAAAATAGATGGGGTTATCTAGAAAACAATAAAGGCAGACCTACAGGTATTCATAATTAGGGCCAACGGCAGATTTCAAAATAACTATGATGACTATTTTCAAGAAAATGGAAAAAAACAACTACAAAATAGAAAAAAAGCTATGGAAATTTAACAAGAATTTTGATTGTAGGTAATAGGATAAAATGCATATTCAACAACTGAAAAAATAAAATATCTAAAATTAAAGACTCAATAAAAGATTGGTTACAGAAAAACACAGGATTGATGAAATAGAAATCAGATTGACTGAAAAAAGACTTAAAAAAACACACACACACAACAAAGTACCAGAGATACATAATATATAATCAAAAGGTGTACATTCCCATAATTGATGTTCCATAAGAATACAGAGAGAACTGGATAAAAGTAATATTTTTATAAGTGACTAAAAATCTCCCTGAAACTGATAAATAACATCAAGCTATAGATTTGAGAAACTCAGTGAGCTCAAGCAGGATGAAAAAAAAAACAAAAAATGGAAAAGAAAAAAAAAAGAGAACGATACCTAGATACATTAAAGTCCGACTACTGAAAACAAAGAAAAATTGGTAAAACAGTCAGAGGCAAAAAGGGCACACTGTTTTTAAATTTGCAAGTAAAATATTCACAGCTGACTTTTCAGAGCAATGAAACAGGCTAATATATGGGTAAATAAAAAGGAAAACTACCTGTACAGGCATTAACAGTAGCATTTTATAGGCTGAAAAGGGTAATGATTAAAACTTAAGGTCGATATAAAGCAAAAGTTGGCAGTAGGTAAAAGAAATTATAAAATTCTAAATTTCTGAGAGTATCAGAAAATGGTTAAAATAATAATTTGCATTATACTTTCCATTTTGTAACATCCAGGATGACAACGAAAGTGTAGCAAAACATGAAAGATAAAACACAACTATAGAGGCAATTCGATTAAATGCAGAAGGTCTATGTGTAATACAGTTCCAAACAAAACTCCCGGCAGATTTGTTTTCAGTGGAAACTAGCATGCTAATTTTAAAAGAAATGCATATGGAAGTGCAAAGGAAAAAATATTCAAGGAAATATTGAAGTAGAGCAAACTTGCGGGACTCACGGTTTCAGATCACAACATCTGTTGAAATTCTGTATTAATCACGACGGTGTGGTAGCAGAGCAAGGATAGATACATACACTACAGGAGTATCTGTTTTATATTTCACTACAACATTTAAAGCCCACATTGGAGTTATGAAAGAGTATAATTCAAACTGAAAAATCCAATTCAATTCCATCAAATGAGAAATAAATAAAAAATAGGAACCCAAACATGCATATGTTAATACATGAAATAACTGATAGTTAATAACAAAATCATTTTAATGAGAAATGGCTAAATAAGTATTGCAAGTTATTTCAGACCATCAAGAAACAGTTAATTTCCATGCCAACTGGATTGTTTCAAGGAAAAAAAACCCAAAGAAACAGGAAAAGCTTCTCCATTTATTGTATAATGTTAACATAAACGATGCTCCATTCCTTCTATTTTATAACAAAGAAAAGTTCTAGATAGCAACAGCAAGCCTAACTCATTCAAAAATAGAGATTAAAAAAAACTAGTAAAATTCTTGAATATGAAATCCAGTTATAAGCGGGCAAGTTGTATTAGTGGATGAAAGAAAAGTTTCCTTTTGAAAGTGATTATAAAATAATAATCACATAATTTTAAAAACAGAAATAAATAGATAACTAGTTGATAACATTTAATGATGTTAAATTAGATAAAATTTAAATTTCACAGGTGGTTAAACTAACAACAACAATTATGAAATAGCAGGGTCCATTCTTAGCATGACAAACAACATCTGTCTTAAATCAAAGGGACTTCCACCTCCCAATCTGACATGTAAAGATCTCGGAAGTCATCACTGCCACCCTCACAACAAGAAAAAAGCTGAACAAATTCAAAATCAGCAATTCTTCTTTCTCTCTTGAAAGAAGCCCGAGGAAGGAAAACACCTTACTTATAGAACAGTGAGGATTAGAATTACATTGTACTTCTCTTCAGAAACCATGCAAGTAAGAAGAGAGTAGAGAGAAAATTTTAAAGTGTTGAAAGAAAAATCCAACCTAGAATTCTGCACCCAGAGAAATTATCTATAGAAAGTGAAGAAGAAATAGCTTTTCAGACAAACAAAAATCAAGGAAATTTGTCACCAGTAGGTTTGCCATGCAAGAAAGTTTGAAATAAAATTTCAATTCAGAAAAAGAAAATATTTTAGGTCAGAAACTTGGATACAGGTAAAGAAAGAAAGAGTATTAGAGAAGAAATAAGTGAAGGTGAAGTGATATCTTTCATTTTTGTTATTCTTAATTGATCTAACAGACGTTTGTTCAAAATAATAATAGCAACAATGTGTTCAGTGATTATAACACAGATAAATGAAATGAATGACAGAAATGTTTTTAGGGATGAGAAGAAGATATTGGAATTAATCTGTTATAAGGTACCTGCACTATCTGTGAAATGGTACATTGTTTTTCAAAAGTGGACTTAGATCAATTGTGAATGTATATTGCAAACACTAGGGCGATCACTAAAAAAATGAAAGAGAAGTATAAATGGTGTAAGAGAAGAGACAAAATGGAGTCATATAAAATGCTGAGTTAAAACCAGGAAAGGCAGAAAAAGAGTGAAAGACAAAAAAAGGAAACCAAGAACAACAAACATAAAACAGTTACAAATATACTTATGTTAATAATACTGTATCAATACTAAATAATACTTTAAATGCCAATGGTCAACTACACCAATTAAAAGACAGAATGTGTCAGAATGGATAAAAAAAGCTGGATATAGTTGTCTACAGGAAATACACTGTAAATATAAAGACACAGATGAATTAAAACTAAAAAGATGGCAAAGTGTATAACAGTATATATATATATATATATATATACTGGTATACACTTATTATATATATAATTATATATATATAATTAGTGTTATACACCTATATATATATATATATATATAGGTGTATAACACTAATTAAAACAAAACTAGAATATCTATGTTAATTTCAGACAGAGCAGATGTCAGAGCAAGCTAAGTTTTCGGTGATAAAGAAGGGTATTAAAAATGATAAAGTGATCAATTCTCCAAAATATAACAGTACTGAACCTGTATGTACCTCACAACAAAGTGTAAAAATACACGAGACAAAAACTGATAGGAGTATATGTAGTGCCATTAAATGGGTTTAACTGATCAACACCTAAGTGCACATACAGGAATAACATTCATTGGGCGTTGGGCAGATGGGAGGGGGGAGGAGGGGATGGGTATACACATACATAATAAGAGCGATGCACATCGTCTGGGGGATGGACACACTTGAAGCTCTGACTCAGGTGGGTGGGGGGGGAAAGGGCGATATACGCAACCTAAACATTTGTACCCCCATAATATGCAGAAATAAAAAAAAGCTGATAGGACTGCATATAGAATTAGAGGGATCCACTATCATAGTTGGAGACTCCAACACTTTCTATTAGAAACAGATAGATCTAAAAGGCAGAAAGTAAGTAAGGCCATACTTGGACTGTATATAGAATTAGAGGGATCCACTATCATAATTGGAGACTCCAACACTTTCTATTAGAAACAGATAGATCTAAAAGGCAGAAAGTAAGTAAGGACATACTTGTACTCAACAACACACACACACAAAAAAATTAAAATAACAAATTTAAAAGAGTAGAGATCAAATAAAATATGCTCTCAGATCACAATGGAATTACACTTCAAATCAATAACAGAAAGATAAATGGAAAAATCCCCAAATATTTCAACTTTAAACAGCACATTCCTACATAACTCATGAGTCAAAGAAGTCTCAGAAGAAGTCAAAAAAATAATTTAAACTAAATGAAAATGAAAATATAACCTATCAAAATTTGTGGGATATAGAAAAAGAAGTATTTGGAGGGAAGTTTATAGCATTAAATATGGATATTAGAAGAGAAAAAAGATCTAAAACTAAACCAATAATCCGAGATGCTCAAGAATGAAATGACACAGTTAATTATTTTAGTATCTGTTCAAAATGTCTTTGAATTGACCAATAATTTCCAGAACAAGGAATCATACACACAAAAAAGAAACAAGACATAAAATTTTTAAAAATTGTAAAAGATGAAACAAATTATCTCAATTTTATTGTCATTTTAATAGGAAAAAAACAGAAACAACTAGAGCCAAGAACAAAATTAAGTAAGGTAGCTTATTAAAAAATAGGGTACATTTGCCAGTAAAAACTCACTAGATGACATAATAGATTGATATTCCTATTCTCAACAGGAATAAAAAATAAATATAGAAAAAAGGCACATGATTTTCTAAAAAAAAGAAATCTTTTTCTAAGAACTATAAAAATTTGAATAGATGAATAAACACATCACATTTGTAAATAGTAAGAGTAAATAGTTTAACTAATGAAAATTGTTCCCAAACCAATATGTATATTGAGGAAGTTGGTTTTATTTATAGTAAAATCCCAATGAGATACTTTTGCACTTTATAAACTGATATTTATTTTTCTGTGTAATCAAATGTATAAGGGAAGAACAAAGAAACATCTGAGAAAGAAGGTTTTTTATGAGGAAAATTCTATATTTAGGCTTTATAGTATTGTAAATTTGTATGTGTTAAAACAATACTGACCTAGATTAAAAATACTAATCAATGGAACAGACTAACATTCCGACATATTGTACTATAAGATTAATCATAAACAAGCTAGATGTCAATAACTTTTGCTTGAAATTTAGAATTCTTACATGTGTGCATACATACATATATATGTATTTAATATTTAGATGTACATATTTAGATATCCATCAACCCATTTATTATAAAACATCTACGTAAACTTTTTGCACATTTGTATGTTTTTCTAGCTTTATACCAAAAGTAGAAATAATAATAGGTAATATTGTTAGATTCACCAACCAAAGTAAAATGTCAAAACAACTTAAAATTAAAACAATATTAGGAATATTAGGAATAAATCTTTTCTATATAATGTGGGGATCTTACCCATTATGAATTGAGACGAAACTGGGCAAATACCTTTGGTGAAAGAGCACATTGCAAAACAGTGTATGCCATATGATCTCATTTGTAGATGTACATTTAGGAGTATGTGGAAAATAAATATTAAAATTATATGCAATAGTACACATATTATTATACAATGTATATAAGCTAGCATGCACAAATAGCAAATAAACTTGAATGTTATTTCTGAGTGGTGGAATTGTCTGTGATTCTTACATTTATATATCAAATGGTATCACTTCAGTAATAAGAAAAGTTGATAAAGATTATAAATAAGGTGAATATATTTTGTAGTAAAAATGTTTACTTTTTGTTCTCCATTGATGTATTTATTCAAAGATGTCAATATCTTCTTTCTAGCCCATCTCTGCTCCCAGAGCATCATTTTGCACAAATCTTTATGGTGATTCTTTCCAACTTCTTGGGCAATATTTTATGTTCACTGCTGAGAAAAATACACACACACACACACACACGCACATACACACATGGCTCTATTTTCAGTTTTGTTTCTGAAATTATTTGTTAGCTTAAAAGCTAATTTAGCCTTGGTTACACTTGTCCATTTGTGCTAGTGCTTAAAGTACCTCCAGGCCAAGACTAGCCCCTACCAAAGGACATTTTCTCAACAGCCATGAATTGGAGGAAGGAGCAAAGTTAAAGGTGTTTCTTGAAAAAAGACACTTTAAACTGTAAATCACTTTCTCACAGAGGAATTTTCTCATGTTTATTTCTTCTGGGGATATTGAGCAATGTTGGCTTCTGAGCCTGGCAAATACAGTGACTTAAGACGTCTATCTAATAGTTCCATGATGCATTTGTCCACAACGGTTACCCAAAGGCTTTGAGTGTGGAAGCTCTCTGCAAGGGAGCGGAGGAGAGGGGTGTCCTCTGATATGGTGACTGGACATCATATGAGACTGAGGCGCAGGCATGAGGCAGACACCGAGAGCTGAGTAAGGATGGGAAGGTGAGGTGGGCAGGGAAAGGGACGATGGACATCATTATCGATTGCATGCTGAGCCACCTTAAACATTACAATACAATTTCTCAGTGAACCAGGCACAGGCCTGAAATTTAATTTCATCCCACCCAGGGTGTGTATTCCATCCCCTCTTCCAGCACTCAATAAACACCAATTGAAAGGAAAACATCCAGGTGGAAAGAATGGAGATAGAAATCAGACAGATATGAGGCCACTGTTTTATCCCTTGTGTGTTACTTTTGTAAATCTGTTTCTCATCTACAAACCTGGGCTATTAATGTGAAGGTCAATGCAAGGTTTTGTGGCCTGAATGAGTTTAAAAATGCAAAAGAGGGTATTACATCATCAGGCCCATGTAGCACTTTTGGATACCAGTTATCTTTTCTTCCTCTTTCTTTTCAGGGTTACTGGATTGACGTCAGTGAATTATAGCAATATGAAATATAAAATTCTTTGAATTCTGCTAATATTAAAGGAAACTAGGATAAAATTACTAAGAAGTTGAGTTCAAAAAGTTGCAGAAATAGAAAGGATCTGGACACTGCGTGGGTGTGATGAAACATCAGAAGAAGCATAACAAAAATTGGAACCATGCTAAGATGGCCCTAGAAGAGGAGCACAAAGTTCAGGGTGACAGCATGTGCATGTGGCCCAGGGAAAGTGACAGACAACCAAAGACCTTGCATACTAAGGTCAAGGGCTATATGGTAAATACTTTCTCTAAAAGCTCTTCTGACACATCAAAAATTCAAGCAAATAAGTGACATTCAATTTGCATTTTTAAGATATTTGGGGTAGAACTTTTTCTTCTTTAACCTATTAATATGATGGATTATATTGATTAATTCTGAATATTGAAACACATTTGTAGTCCTAAAATAAGCCTTATGGTTTATAATTCTTTGTATATATTGGTAAATTCTATTTGTTAATATCTGATTAAGAATTTTTGTCTATATTCATGAATGATACAGGCTTGTAGTTTTCTTTTCTTTCTTTTTTTTGTTTTTGTTTTATATACCATCTTTGATTTTAGCATCATGGTAGTATTAACTTCATAAAATTAATTAGGAAGTGTCTCTCTTATTTTCTGGAAGTGATTATGTACAATTTGTTAATTCTTCTTTAAATGTTTTGTAGAATTCTCTAGTGAAATATTCCGGACTTGGACATTTTTAGGGAATACAGTGTAGTTATTAAATTATGCATTTGATTTCCTTGATAGAGGACTATTCAAACTATCTATTTCATATTATATGAGTTTTTATACTTTTGATGAATTGGTCTATTTCATCTAAATTGTTCAATAAATATGTATAGGATGATTCATAGTATTTTCTTATTATCCTTTTCATATCTTCAACATCCTTAGTTTCATTCTTGAGATTGAAAATTTGTGTCTTCTCCCTTTTTCACTCTGTAAATCTTACTGGGTTTTATTTTTTTTTTTTTAACTTTATTGATCTTTAAAAAGAACCAGCTCTTTGTTTTCCCAATTTTTTCTCTTGCTTTTCTGTTTTCAATTTCATTTATTTTGGCTCTTATCTTTATTATTTCCTCCCTTCTGTTTGCATTGGGTTGATGTGGCTCTTTTTCTAGGTTATTGGTAGGAACCTAGATTAAGAATCTTTCCTCTTTGGTACTGCTTCAGCTGTGACCCACAACCACTGATAAATTGTATTTTCATTTTTAATCATTCAATATAATTTTTAGTTTCCTTTTTGACTTCTTTTTTGACCCATGAATTATGTGGAAGTGTGTTGTTAGTTTTCCATTTTTCTATTGTCTTTTGATTTCTATTGGTTCCCTTGTGGTCATAGCACACACTCTGTGTGATTTCAATTATTTCGAATTTATTGAGTTTTTTTTAAGGCCTGAGACAGGGGCTATTTTGGCATCAGTTCTGTGAGTGCTTGGAAGAAATCTGTTTCTGTTGTTGTCGAGTGAAGTGCTCTGGAAGTAACTGCCACTGAGATTCTCTAGGGTGATGGTGCTGTCGAGCTCCTCTACTCCCTTGTTGATTTTCTGTCACTCCAAAACTTATTGGCATGGGGGTGTCAATATCTCCCACTATCATTGCGGGTGTGCCCATTACTCCTTTCTGTTCTAAAAGTTTTGCTTCACTTACTTTACGGCTCTGTCATTTGATGTATACATATTTGAAATTACCATGTCTTCTTGGTGGATTGACTTGTTTTCCTAGGGGATTGACCTGTAATATTTCTGTCTCCGGCAATTTTCTTTTCTCTGAAGTCCACTTTATCTGATATTAACATAGACAGTTCTGCTTTCGTTTCAGTGATGTGCTTTCTCAATCTTTTTTCTTTTAACCTACCTATATTATTATACTGGAAGTGAGTTTCTCATACATAGCATATAGTTTGCCCGTGTTCTTTAATCTGCCCATCTCTGTCTTGTACTTGTATATTTAGACAACTTGCAGTGAATGCAACAGTTGCTGTTAGGAACCAAGTCTGCCATTTTATTTTTTGCTTTCTCTTTGTTCTGTTTTCATGTTGTTTATTTCTCTTTTCTGCTTTGCTGGAGTATTTTTAGAATTTCATTTTGATTTATCTCTAGGGTTTTGGAGTGTATCTCGTAGTATAACTGTTTCAGTCACTATTCCAAGTATTATACTGTATCCACATTAAATTCATCATCACAGTCTGCTCATGTAATCATTTTGCCAGTAAAAGAGAATGTAGAAATCTTATTTCCTTTTATTCTCTGTCCTCCCTTGTTCATCATTGTGTATTGATAACATAATTGCCTACTGTATTTACTCATTTTTTTTTTACTGTTCTATGGTCTTTCTTCCTTCCTAATGTCCCAGTATTCCTTGTTCTATTATGTCTTTTTTGTTTAGAGAGTTTCCTTTAGACTTCCTTTATGGTAAATCTGTTGGCAAACCATTTTATTGCTATTTATTTATTTTTGTGCCTGAGGATGCTTTGTGTTCTCTTCCATTCCTGGGGGATGGGGAGGGGGGTTGCTTTTCCTTCACACAGAATGCTGTTGTCAGTTTTTTCTTTCAGCACGTGGGAAACGCTCTGCACCACTTCATCTTCCCTCTCTGGTTTCTCATAAGAAATCTGCTGCCTTATGACTTGCTTACCCCTATAGGTAAAGTGTTGTTTCTCTTTTATAGCAGTCAGTATTTTTTTTTTTTTTTTTGGCTTTAGTTTACAGGAATTTAACTGTGATGTGTTTTGTTGCTGTTTTATTTGGGTTTATTTTGCTTGGTGTTTGACCCACTTGTCAAATCTATAGGCTTATTGCTTTTGCCAACTTTAGGGAGATTTCAGCCCTTATTTCTTCAAGTACTTTAAAAGCCCTATTTTCTTTCTCTTCTCCTTCTGGGATTCTGGTGACAGGAACCATGTATCTTTTGTTTTAGTCCCACGGGTCCCTGAGGTGTGTCTATTTTTATTCTTTCTAGTCTCTCTGTTGTTCAGATTGAGTATTTCCTATAGTTCTATTTTCAAGTTCACTAATTCCTTTTCCTGTCCCCTCCATTCTGCTATTGAATCCATTCACTGAGATTTTTATTTTGGTTATCATATTTTTCGGTTCTAAAATTTCCATTTGATTCTTCTTCACAACTTCAGTTTGTTTGCTGAGGCTATTTTTTTTTTTCATTTGTCTCAATGATGTTTGTAATTGCTCCTTGAAGCATTTTTGTGATAGCTGCTTCAAACTAAATCCTAAAATCTGACACTCAATATTGACATCTATTGACTGTCTTTTTTTTTTTAAGTCGTGATTTTTCTGGGTTTTTGTATGATCAGTGATTTTTGATTGAAATCTGAATATTTTGAGTATTATGTTCTGAGACTTTGTGTCTTATTTGAACCTTCTGTTTGCTTGGCTTCCTCTGATGCCACGTTGGCAGGGGAAGGGTGGGAACTTCCCATTATTTCCAAGTGGGACTGGAAGTGCAGTTTCCCCTCTGGGTCTCTGTGGACCCCAAGGGTGTGTGCCCCTCATCACTGCTGGGTGAGAGTGGAAGCACTTCCTCCTCCCCTGTTCTCTACTGAGTCCTCCTTGGCTGAGGTGGGTATAAATGCCTCTTTACTATTCCCCACACAGCCTCTACTGATACCCCAGGAGTGGTCTCATTACTGCTAGGGGGGGTCGTTTAAAGCCTTAACTTTCTACTAAGCCTCCTTCGACACCATCCCATGAGTAAGTAAGTAGACGGGCATTTTGTTACTGCCACATGAGGTGGCAGTCCACACATCCCACGTGGCCTCCACTGAAGCCACTCCGGGGGTTTGGTATCATTTCTTCCTGGCAGAGATGAAAGTCCTGGCTCCCTTCTCAGCCTGGCACTAGTCTGTTGGGGTTTGGGGGATGCTGTGGCCTGGAGAGTATGAAAGTCCAACTCCTCGCTTGGCCTTTCCTGGCCTGGGTAGGGGAGAGGCCACTGTTTTCTCTGCGGTATTTGGCTCAAATAGATTGTGTTTCATTTAAAAGTATTATTTCTGTGAGGCTGCCCCTTTCTTGATTCTTTGGCTCAAGAGGGTAGGCCTTTGGGGGGAGCTTTTTCAGTCTGTGCCAAGTCCTTTCTAGCTTGCTGGCTCCTTCACCTCCAAGTTTGAGATATACGAGGCAAAACTGAAACCCAGAGAACTTCCCACCCTGTCATTTCTAGGGCCCTGAGGTCTCTCGGCCCATCCGCCTTCTCCTTTCCACCTTTCAGATTCTTCATTCATTTGTTTTACCTATGATGACAGCTACTGTCAGCAGGAAGAGTAGAGAAAAGAATGCTCACTCCATCTTCCTAAAAGCAGAAGTCGAATGTGATTTTAAAATATAAAATATCATGAGATATGCATAATGATAGTGAAAATAAAAAAGTCCCTCATGCCTAGGAAAAGACAGATTGTTTTATAGCCATTGTTACCAGAACTGGTTTTAATCCTGTCTGATCAGTCAATGACAACACACCTTGACCCAGCGTGCAATGACTGTGAAGATATCACAGAAAGCCAGCCAGAGGGTCACCCCATGCTTTGAGTGAGCAGCAGCCTGCAAGAGCAGTTCCACTGGAAGGCAATGGAGTGAAAAACTGGAGACAGTGCATCCTATTTTCACCCCACTTATCAAAAATAGTTGTTCATCTGGTGTGACCTTTATAAATGCATAGGCCTTCAAACTCTAGCATACATTAGTCTCTTGCCCTGCTCAACTTCAGACATAAATGATAATTTGCCACTGTGCTGTCCAGGCCACTCTGCTGTGCACAGATGAGATTTAGACTTCATGGTGTTCATCATTGTTATTTTTCTTAAAAGCAGAATGAGGCTTCCAAAGACTGGATGCTTTGGCCAAAGTCACATGGGTTAAGTGGCTAAAATAGAACTGAGTCCAATTGTTTTGCTGTTAAAGTCCATGGTATATCTACTACACTGTACAGGTTACTCAGAATCAACCATATATGGTCCCTCTAACCATTAGAAAAGCATCTTCAATAGCCAACTTCTCAGCATGAGTACTCATTATTTTTTGTAAACTACGTTGTTCTTTAATAGTCATGCAATTGCAACATTCCAGAAATAGGAGATAAAATCACTATAAATAATCTTTGGATTGTATTGTTGTTTTGCTGTTGAATGTGTTTAACATTTATAACAATACAAACATGAAGACTACTTTTTAATCAAAAATAAAATAACATTGAAATAGAATTTTGCCCCCAAGAAACTACATAATGAAAAATCTTGCTACCTCTCTTCTCTACAGCCAACTTCCAGGCTCCTGTCTTATGGAGAGGTTGGCTGCCTCATTCACGTTCCTCTCAGTTGCCTTTATCTTTTAAATTCTTGGCCCTCACTTGTGCTGGGAAGCATGACATTTTGGGGGGTGGTTGTTCCCTCCACATTTGTAGCCCAGATTGGAGTTCAGGACCTGATTTAGCATCTGGGCTCCATCTTCAGAACCTTTCACAACACAACTCAGTTTTTCTTCTTAAATGACTTTGTTATCATCTCAAATGACAATGTCCCAAGGCTTCTCAAGACCTTTATGGGGGATTTCAAAGTAATTGCTGTTAAAAGTCTCGGAAAATGCCAAAGAAATCATTAACTCCCTGAAGCGAGTTGCCAAACAAACATAATTGCTGGAGTCCCACAGACTTCAAAGTGTTTTTTAGCTTATGACTAAAGGTACTAAGGGAAATATTGGATGGGATTTTAGCATGTGGTTTTTTTCCCCCTTTAGTTGTTGTTTCAATTACACTTACATTCTAGAACAGCTCTATGGGAAAATCTAAATTCTCAGGACATTTAGAATTTGATCATAAAAAAAAAAGAATATATTGGATGTGTTTGCTAGAAAAGCCCAACACCCGGCAACTTCCTAAAAAAGTATCAAAAGATGTTTTGTATATGATTAAGTATGTTTTGCATATAAATGCACAGACGTTTTAGAAGGGAGGGATTGAACACTGGTCCCTCCTCACTGGCATTTGGATACTGGTCAAGTTATTAGACTCTTTGAACCTCAATTTCCTCACCTTTACAGTTTAGATAATAATTGCTTGTCATAGATACTATATGAGGTGCTTTGACAGTTTCCAGGAAGTATTTGATGAGAACAAAGTAACAAGCCAAGACTAAAACCAAAAGCATGCACAAAAAAGCCAGCGTCACTCAATAGGCCAATGGCACCGTGGCCTGTGCAGCACCCTTCATCACAGCAGCAGTGTACGTGCGATTCAGCAGCAGCTCTGAACTGACTCACCGGAGAGGATGTCTATGGACAAAGAGCAGGGAGGATCTGCTAGGGTGTCACTGCACTGCCTGCGTTCCCATCCAGCCCCACCGTTGTCGGCTCTGTGACCTTGGCACGTTAAATTACCTCTTTGGCTTCACCTTCCTTGTCTGGAAATCAGCATACTGATAGTAACTGGTTTATAATGTTGCTGTAAATGTCAATAAAGAAACTATGTTTCAGCACTTAGCATAGTGTCTGGCACCTACTAAACCTACAGTTGTTAACTGTCAGATTGACAGCATGGCCCTCCACTGCAGTTACATTGGGGGCTCACACTGAGTTTCCCAAAGAACAGCCATACTGTGCTGGCATCTCACTTCATGTGAGGGAAAAAACACTTCCTACAAAGATACATTATCTTGGTCTAAATCACTGCCACTTCCCCTGTCTTGTGTATGTGTTATTGGGCCAGAATTGCAAAAATAATCACAGAAATAGCAACAACACAGAATACATCATAAATATGTGTGTGGATACATAATAGAGAGATAAAGAGAGAGAAAGAAGGTAGAGACCAAGGAAGAATTTATGTTTATAAATGTAAGATCATGCATACTTTTATAGGCAAAGTAACTACAAAAGAAAGCAAGACTCACTAAATACACATGTCTATACATGTCTCAGTGCATGATAGCAGTATCAATTGTTTTAACTGGTGAGCTATATATATATATATATATGTGTATATATATATATATAAAAACTGGTGAGATATATATATATAATGTAAGGAAAATTTATAGAAAATGCAACTTAAATGTGAGCAGACATACTGAAATAAATTTTTTCAGATCTTAAACATATGGTCTGATCTAAGGATTATGACAATCATAATGTCACTGCCTTCAAATATTCAAGGAGAAACTTACAACCATATTATTTATAGTTACTGTTATTAACGGGGACCTCAGTTTCTTTTTGGGGGGATCTCTTTTATTTTCCTTGTAAATCCATTTTGTTTGATTTAATATCATTCACACACACACACACACAGCCAAAAATAAATATACATAATCCCTGCTATTTGCCTGAAAATTGTTTAGTTTCTTAGATTTTCTTTTACCCTGTATTTCAGTTGTGGAATAGTAAGTCTGTCTGAGTCTGATCTGGTTGGCTATATAGGAATGGAAATATCTGTCTAGATTTGAAAAATCAATTTACAGTCATTCCTCTACCACTCAATTTACCCTCTTGAGTCTAAATTACAACATACAAAAGGAATGGAGTGGATTTCATTTTCCGAACAGGTGCAGCTAAGAGAATTGTCTCTCTTTGTGGTCAGCCTTCTTTTCTTCTTGGGTTACCAACCAACGAGTGCTGTGTATAAAAACTTCTTATGCTAATACCAGTCACACAAAATTCTTAGCCCTAAATGTGAAATTCTCTCCAAGTTCATCTTAGGGGAATGCATTTCAAGGGTGGAACAGACACAACTGGATCCTTCTCCTTCTTCCTTGCTTCAGATGCAAATTTTGTCAGCCCAAGCCAATCACGGGCTTCCTGGTCCTGTTGGTTGGTTAAGGAAAAAAAAAAAAAAGCCATGTGAAGTGCACCAACCAGGTGTCCACTGAAGGCAGATTCTGGGAGCTGGATTCTGACTCTTCAAAGAAGAGCCAGCAATTTCTGTATCTGTCCAGAACACACTTCCCTGCATCTACTGGAAACCTGGTGACAGTGACTGACACAAATGGAGTTTATTTTTCCTCGATAACCATGTGTACAGAGGTGCTATCTAGTGCTGACTCCACGGCACCACAATAGATTCTATTCCTTCTCTCTGCGCCCTGCTGTTGCAGGTTCCTCTGTCTGTCCCTGACTTCCTCAGTGAATAACTTTTGTGCTCATGGCTCCATGGTGAATGCTCTACTTTCAGCTTTCTGGCTCCTTCCTGCAGCCGGGGGAAGCATATAGATGAAAAAGCAGTGGCAGTAAGTACATCAGGAAGGCAAAAGATTTTCCTGAAACCACCAGCTTAATCATCTTTGGCAAGGGCCATATTCCAGAGACAGGGCACTGGCAAGGGAGTGTCATAAGTTGCATATTTTAGTAGCACACACATAACTACTGAAAACTATAGCAGCATAATACAGAGAAGGAAGAAGAGAGAACAAAATATGTTTGGGCAAACAGCAGTGTCTGCCACACCATCTTCCTCAGAGCATTGCTCTGTCCTGAACAAGCCACCTGGAAATGCCGAGGTCATCTTGCTCCGGCAGAAGATGGGGCCAACATGAGAAGAGGCAGCAGCACGGCAAGCAGACCTGGATTCCCAAGTCCCCGTCAAGTGTCACTGTCATAATCTTAGCATTGCTTGAGCCACTTTGAGTCTGGATTTTTACTGTGCACATCATTGCAACTAAAGAAGCCAACCTAAATGATTTAGAGAAAGCCCTTTATTTACACAGACACACACACACACACGTGTGCACGCACACACACACTACACTGGATTTCTAGAGAGTCATCTTCATTGTAAAAGTCTACCCTAACAGGATGAAAAAATGTTGAAATCCTAGAACCCACTTTGATGAATGTGATAATATTACACCAAAAGATCTTACCAAAACTCTAACTGATGAGAACCCAGTCACACAAAAGCCCTCCACAGGAAAACTGAGTCTTGCTCATGCATTGCCTTCTACCTCCTGACTCTAAACCTCATCTCCCTTGTGTGCACAACTGGTGCCTAAGTCCAACAGACCAGACGCCTCAGCACCCACAAGACTCTTAATTATTTCAATCAATATGACCCATCCCATATTTCTCACTATATGTTCAAAAATCCCCTGCAATCACTGTGTATCCAACATGAGCGTTCTGTGAGCATGTTCTCACAGCACCTGGCATGCTGTGCTGAAGAGGCAGGGAGTCGAGCACCATGCTCATGGCCTAAAATATTGGCAGACATGAGATGACAACTTGGTCCATACTTTGAAGAGCATTTGCCTGAGCTGAACGAACTAGTTCAAGAAAATGAATATCTGTTACGGCAGCCACAGAGATCCAGCCCAGGGCACAGGAACATCAAAACCCAGTTTGCAATCAAAATAAGCTTTCCCCAGACTCCTAGCAGAAAAAAATAAATAAAAAATCTTTACAGGAGGACAAAAACAAGAGCCCAGGCACCAATTATTCCTATAAACATTGGTATGACCAATATCTAGAAAAGAGCAAAAGGCAAATTGTCAAACAAGAAGTCAAGAAAGACGTGGGTGAGAAGCCATGGGTAGGTAAGAAGAGGAGTGCAGAGACCAGAAACCGACTGCAAAGCTTTAGATATTAAAATGGAAAGATTCTGATTATGAAACAAGTCAACTTACTACGTACCAAAGAATATAAGCCAAGCTTTTAATATGGGAACTGGAAACTAGAACGAAGCGACATTGCAGATTTGGGCAAGAACCAAGCAGAAATTCTGGAACTGAAAATACTAAGAATGAAATTAAGAACACACAAAAAAGCCAATAAATACTGATGAGAAAAGTAGTAAAACTGGATGTGAATCAAAAGCACAGAGAGACAAAAATTTAGAAGATAGAATAAAAAGAGGGCCAAAACTCTCGCAGGCTAGGAATACCATGGCCAGTCTAACCTGTACCTATTAGTAATTAGAATCCCACTTGGGGCCACTGAGGCAAAGGTGATTTTTTTTCTGAAGTGACCATGACACTTCAATGATAATGACAGAAAATATTCAAAAACTGATGAAAGAATCATAAATTCAAGAATCTCAAGAAACCATTGGAATATAAAAGAAATTCATACTTAGAAATATGTTAGAAATGATGAAAACAAAAGGTAGAGAGAAAAACCTTAGAAGCAGTGGCCAGGAACAAAAGAAAGAACCTCCCTAAAAGGGGTACAGGTGGTCAGGAAAGCTGACGTCCCAAAAAAGGCAGGCAGGGGGTGATGACAACACCTTCAGGTACTGAAAGGAATAAATGGCTGCCTGGAATTTGTACTCAGCAAAGAATACTTTCAAAATCTTAGTGAAATAAAAATATTTTTAGACAAACAAAGAGTTTGACACATGCAACCATGCTAAAGATATTCTTCAATATACATTTCAGGAAGAAGGAAAATGATCTCAGAGAAAGGTCAGAGACAGAAGCAGCAATTTGGTAAATAAGAGGATACAGGCACATCGGAATAAAAATTGGCTGTTAAAAAATTAAGTAGACTTAAAACGCCTTTCAATAAAGTGTATCAGGAGTGGCAAAAAATTATCAAATATTCCAAGTCATTGTATAGTTTGGTGTGATAATTAAGGTATTGATTACCATTGATTATCATAAATAATGAATAATTGTAATTTTTACTGTAGCCACTAAAATAACAAAAAATGATATATGCCTTCCAAACCAACTTAAGCTAGAAGAAATTAAAACATAGTCTCACTGTCCTACACTCTCAAGGAAGTGGAGCATAACTCACCACTCCTTAAGTATGAATTGTGCACAGCAACTCTCTCCCAAGCAGTACAGTTTGGAAAGAGGTAGAAAAAGAGCCATTTTACTGGGGGAAACCTGACAAACACACTCCGGGGGTTTAAGGTTGACAACGAAGATGATGTCATGTTGATCATGTGTAACCTGGTATGAAGTGATGAGAACAGCATTTTACTGCCGTGGTCTTCCTCCCAAAAAACCAATAACCCCAGGCTTATCATGAGGACAACATCAGAAAAATCCAAGCAGAGAGACATTCTATAGAATACCTGACCAGCACTCCCAAAAACTCTCCATGTCAAACAAGGAAAGTCTGAGAAATTGTCACCAACATGATAGCTACATATAGTGTAGCATCCTGGATGGAATCCTAGAACAGAAACAGGACATTAGGTCACAACTAAGGAAATATGAATAAACTATAGATTTTTGTTATTAATAATGAATCAATATTGGTTCACTCATTGTGATAAATGTACCATACTAATATAAGACATTAATAATAAAGAAATTTGGTTGTGGGGTGTATGGGAGCTCTGTATACAATCTTTGTAACTTTTCTGTAAATCTAAAATTATTTTAAATAAAAAACGTGTTTAAAAATTCAACTTATAAATCAATCCAAAAGAAGATCCAAAATGACAAAAATAGAAATAAATAACAAGTAAGCAAATAGAAAACAAAATATACAATGGCATTTATTCACAAATGTAGTAGTAATTACATTAAACATGAAGGTACAAAATACATAAGTTAAAAGATAAAAAAGATTAGATTTTTTAAAGCTGTTATGCTATTTACAAGAGGAATATAAACAGATGAATACAAAAAGGTGAAAGGTATAAACATGGAGAAAAGATAGACCACGCACATATAAATCAAAAGAATAAATAAATAAAAATAAAAGCTATTATCAAAAACAGACAACATAAATTTTAAGGCAATAAACATTATTACAGATGGATAAACAAATACTTAGTAATTATGAAACCTACGTTTACCAGCAAATGTAATTTTTTTGCATTTAATAACAATAGTCCTGAAAATATTTTAAGCAATAATTGATAGAACTCCAAACTGCAAAAAAATCTACATCTATGTTAAGTGAATGCTACACACCACTCAGTGGAAGGCTATAGAATATTTTTTTAAATAGGTGCAGTGACATGACCTAATGAGCATTCGCAATTGTTACACAGTATTCATTATTCTCAAGCATGCATAGAACATCAGAAAATCATAGAAATCATAATTACTGTATAGGAACATGTCATCAGTCCGTTCTCAGTATGTTCAAAGGGCTTGGGATCCTCCAGAGTATACTCTCTGACCACTGTAAAATTTGGTTGGAAAAAAATAACAAGAAGAAGACTAGAGAATAGCTACATGTTGGAGAACATACTGTGTGAGCCACCAGACCCTGAGTCACCATAGATCTCGAAGATGGGCACAGGAATTCTGCATTTTGTGTGGGAGGGGAACATTTAAGGGTCATGAATCATGTCCCTTAAGGGAGGGATGCACCTGGGAGAGAATACCCCCCCATGGGGCGGACAGCAGCAAAGACTACTGACTACCCACACAACAAAACTCTCTTAGGATACGTTTCTCCACTAGACTACATTTCCTATCCTTCCTCTCAGCTGTTTCAGTGAGGTTTAGAACACGACAGACACCTGCAAGGGGAAATGCAATGAGCCACCTCTGCATCTGGTCTAGGAAAATATCCCTGTGACCCTCCTTCACTCTCTCCCCTTCCAGTTGACAAGGAGGACAAAACTCAGAGAAGTCTTGAGATACCATCAGCTTGGGTCTCTGAATGACTGAAGAGAAAAGAGATCCCTTCTTAGACCCTAGGTGGCGTAGCACCATTCTGAACTCTTAGGAAAGCTAGAAATGGCCTAAGCAATTCTAGTTTGTTTTTTGTTACACTAATTTGTTTATCCTAGTACATACATGTTTTAGTGGCTTTTAGCAGTTAGGAATTATCTAGTGGCATTAGAGATAAACATGCCATGGAGAAATTCTTGCCTATGTTCCCCAGTAGACATATACAAGAATGTGAATAGAAACACTATTTGTACAGGCCAAAATTAGAAACATCTCCAATGTCTAAGAATAGGAGAATAGATAAATGTATTGTACTATCTTTAAATAAATGCTATATGGCAAGCAAAATCAAGCAACCAGAACCACGCATAAATCCACAGAGATAGAACTGAGTCTAACAAAATTCATGGTGATTGAAGGAAGCTCACACAAAGGAATCCACAGCATAGAATAAGTACTATTCTATTGTTGTGTTAATTACTATTCTTGACTATAGTCAACACAGCAAATACCTGTAAGATAGAGTAAGGAGTTTGTGTTAGAAAAAAGACACATGAGATGTAGCAGTAGACTATGTAAACTTAATGGCAGTTACATGGATGCACACCTATAATTATTTGTTAAATCATGCCTAATACATTTTATGCAACTTTGCACATGTTTGTTACATTTCACAATAGTTACTAATTCTCTTTGACCATATCAAGATACAGGATTTTTATGTTTCAATGGGCACATTTTTTTTATTTGCAAGATTGCCAATTGATTCTTTTTTATTTTAGTTTTCCCTCTTTCTTTTTTTTAATTTTATTTTTAATTTACAAATAGTAATTGTGTATATTTATGGGGTATGATGTGATGTTTCATACGTATACATTATGGAATGATTAAATCCAGTGAATTAACATGTCCATCATCTCACATAATCATTTATTTATTTTTTTTTTTGTGATTCAAACATTTAAAGTCTGGTTTCTTAGCGATTTTGAAATGTATAATATACTATTATTAACTACAGTCAACATGCTGTGCAATATCTCAGAAATCATATTCCTTTTGTCTAACTGAATATTTGTACCCTTTGTCCAACATTTCCCATTCTTTCCACTTCCCCATCCCTCCAACCCCCAGCCTCTAGCAACCACCATTCTACTTTCTGCTCCTATGAGTTTGACATTTTTAGATTTCACATAAAAGACAAAAAGTATTGGGTAGGGTGTAGAGAAAAGGAGCCCTTTTATACCATTGGTGGAAATGCAAAGTAGTATGGCCATTATGGAAAACAGCATGGATGTTCCCCGCAAAAATTGAAAGTAGAATTACCATATAATCTAGCATTTCCACTTCTGGGTACAAATCCAAAGAAATTAAAATCAGTATATCGAAGAGGTATCTGAACTCCCACGTTCATTGCTGTATTATTCACAATAGCCAAGAGATGGAATCAACCTGTGTTCCTCAACAGATGAACAGATAA
This sequence comes from Indri indri, assembly GCA_004363605.1. Lineage (NCBI taxonomy): Eukaryota > Metazoa > Chordata > Mammalia > Primates > Indriidae > Indri > Indri indri. The sequence continues at coordinate 45,944 of RJWJ010001197.1, forward strand.
AGAAAATGTGGTGTATGTACACAATGGAATACTATTTGGCCTTAGAAAAGAAGGAAATTATGTAATTTACAACAATGTGGATGAACCTGGAAAATACTGCTCTAAGTGTAAAAAGCCACTGATTCTTTAGAATGTCCAACTGTTTTTGTTTAAGGTATGTCTTTGTTAGTTTTATAGATTTGCTTTATTTTTGTTTTATGTGCATCCTATACTGATCCTAAATATATTTATTTTAAAGCTGACTTGAAAATTTTTATGTTTGCATTTATCCTTTGTCAATTTTCTTCATTTGTATTGTAATTTTGACTTCTAGATTCAATTCAAATGGGTGGGATTTCTCTAAAGCTCTTTCTGTAAATATCTACACATACTCCACTCCAGTGAATGTTTTGTAGTTGCCTTTACCTGACATGCCAAATACACCCCATCGTTAATCAGGGGTCCCTGGTTTATTGTGCTGTCAGGGGCAACACAGAATCAACAATTAAACCGGCTGCGGTCACAGCCCAGGACCCAGTCCGTGGGCTCATTGATACGCTGTTTCCCTCCCTAAACATTTCTCTCCATTATTGTCCATAGCTTCATAAAAATCACTAAGAGAGGAGTCCAAGGGTCTTTTCAATTCTTTCTTGTTTGTCACTCATCCTTCAGCCAGTGGTAAAGTTAGAGTCCCTCACCTCAAACTTCACACCACCAGTCAGGCTTTTCTTGGCCACGGTTCCTGGCTCATACTCCCACTACCCTTGTTACGATGCTGGGGCACTTTAGGCCTCAGGAGCAGCCTCAGAAAACAGAATTTCTCTCTGAATTTCTCCTGCCCTCCTTTTACCTGCTGTTTTTTTCTCCCCAAGGCAGGAATCTTCTCCAGACTATCTGTCTTGGAGCCGGCCACGAAGAAAGTCTCCAACCTGCCTTGTCTGATTGTAGATCACAGGACTCTCATTTCAGGAGTCCTGCCCCATACCGGGGAAGAAGAAACACTGCCCAGAGAGGCCAAGATAAATCAGAAGAGATAGGCATTTCTGGGTTTCTCCGCTCAGTCTGTTAGCATTAGATCATACCTCTTTGTCCAATCCCATTTCTACACGGTTGTCAATCATGCCTACTCAACAAAGCCTCCATACAAGGGCCACAAGGACAGGGTTCCGGGAGCTGGCAGACAGCTGAACATGTGGCAGATCCTGCGGGCGGTGCCTTGGGAGGGCATGGAAAGTCTGTGCTCCTTCCCCATTCTGCGCCCTGTGCATCTCCTCATCTGTATCCTTTGTAATGTCCTTCAGAATAAGTCAAGTGTTCCCCTGAGTTCTGGGAGCCACTCTAGCAAATTAACTGAACCCACAGCAGGAGTCGTGGGAACCCCAACTTGAAGCCAGTCAGTCAGAAGTTAGGGAGGTCTGGACTTGTGACCAGTGTCTGCAGGCAGGGACCCTTTGGGACCAAGCCTTCAAACTATGGGATCTGGGATCCGAGGCAATCTCCAGGTAGATAGCATCAGAATAGAACTCAATTAGAGGACACCTAGCTAGGACAAAAAAGTTTGTGTTTTTTTCTAGATAATTTATTCAACTAAAAAAAAATTTAAGCTAATTTTCTTTCCTACCCAGAACATAGATGCAAAAATTGTAAACCAGGCTGGGCGTGGTGGCTCACACCTGTAATCCTAGCTCTCTGGGAGGCCGAGGCGGGTGGATTGTTTGAGCTCAGGAGTTCGAAACCAGCCTGAGCAAGAGCGAGACCCTGTCTCTACTAAAAATAGAAAGAAATTAATTGGACAACTAAAAATATATAGAAAAAATTAGCTGGGCATGGTGGCACATGCATGTAGTCCCAGCTACTTGGGAGGCTGAGGCAGGAGGATCGCTGGAGCCCAGGAGTTTGAGGTTGCTGTGAGCTAGGCTGATGCCACGGCACTCTAGCCCGGGCAACACAGTGAGACTCTGTCTCAAAAAAAAAAAAAAATTGTAAACCAAATTTTAGCCAAATGAGTAATATACCAAAAGGATAATTTTTATGACCAAATGGAGTTTGTCCCAGAATCACAGACTAGGTGGAGAAGCATTTGACAATCCAATTCTGATAAAAACTCTCACCAAGCTTAGAACAGAAGGGAACTTCTGAGCATGAAAAAGGTAATCCGTGAAATACTACAAATAAGATCATATTTAATCACTGAAGGCTGAAAGTTTTCCTCCTAAATTCAGGAACATGAGGGAGAGCAAGTGTAGTAAGGAAAGAAAAATGACCTAGAATACCCAAATCGATATGCAAAAAAGAAAAATTGAGGGATTAATACTACTTGATTTCAAAACATACAAATCTAAAGAAATGAAGATTGTAGTATTGACACAAAAATATATACATAGATGAGTGGAAAAGAATCAAGATTTCAGAAATAGTCCTAAATCGATATGCCCAAATGATTTTTTGTAAGGGTACAAAGGAAAGTGAACAGTATTTTAACCAAATGGTGCTAGAACAATTGGATATGCATATAAAAATAAACATGAATCCTCACCTTGTATCACATACAGTAATTAGCACAAAATAGAGTACAGACCTATGTGCAAAACCTAAAACTATGAAATTTCTAGAAAAATTCATAGGAGAAACCTTTGTAACCATGAGTTAGCAAAATACTATTTAGATATGACACCAAGAGCATGAGCCATAAAAGAATACATTGATGAACTGGTCTTCATCTAAATTTGAAATATTTGTTATTCAAAAGACACTCTTAAGAGAATGAAAAATCAAGTCACAGATGCAGATAATACAATTTCAAAGTATGTATCTATCCAGAGACTTGAAACCAAAATAGACAAAGGACTCTCAAAACTCAGTAATGAATAGCCCAATTTTTAAAAATTGGAAAGTGTTTGAACACTTTGCCATAGAAGATATATGAATGGCAAATGAGTACATGAAAAATGCTTAACATCATTAGTCATTATGGAAATGCAAATTAAAACCACTATAAGATAATACTATATACTTATAAAAGTGACTAAAATGGAAAAGGAAGTAAAGGAATTAGAACTATCACATTTTGCTGGTAATAGTGAATGGTAAACAGTTTGGCAGTTTCTTAAAATGTTAAACACCTACCAGATAATTTAGCTATTCCACTGCTAGCTTTTACCCAAGAAAAATGAAAGCGTTTGTCCACATGAAGACTTACACACAAACGATCATAGCAGCTTTGTTTCTAAACTGGAAGCTTTATATGTTGCCTAGAAACAATGAAGTGTCTATCAACAGATGAATGAATAAACAAAGTATGGTATATTTAAACATCAATTCATGCAGTGACATTGATGAATCTCAAAATAATAATGTTGAGTGAAAGAAACCAGACAAAAAAGGGCACATGCCATGTGATTATTTTGTGTCTAAAATTCTAGAAAATTAAAACTAATTTATATTGACAGAAATCAGGTCAGCAGTTGCTTGGAAGCAGTATGGGGGAAAGCCGGGCTGGAGAGAAGGCTTACGAAGGATCATGAAGACGCAAGGTGGGGATGGATGTGTTTGCTGTCTTGATTGTGGTGATGATCTTGGCATGGGTATGTATGTCAAAACTTATCAAACTGTATATGGTAAGTCCTCGCTTAACATCATAGATAGGTTCTTGAAAACTGTGACTTTAAGCAAAATGGCATATAACAAAACCAATGCTTTTTTTTTTTTCTCATCAACATTACAACAAAATGACTTTGAACAAAACAACTTTATGTGAAGAACTGCTGTTTGTTGTTGCTCAGTTTACTGTTTGCCAATTATACCTCAAATAATCTCTGGAAAGAACCACCAAAAAGAGTTTTTCATACATCAATGAGAGCACAAATATGGAAGCCCAAAAAGTCTGGTAGAATTTGAAAATTCTTCTTAGTTCTATGATATCACTGTTTGAATATCTTAGGCCAGAATCCTATTAGTAAAGAATATATCATTTTTTTCTGCTTTCTTTTCTGTTGACTTAGATATGAAGGTTTCTGAAGACCAGAACATAATCAAAAATTTTTGAACAAGAAGTGGTCAGCTTTATTTGGAAAATTTTGAACTATTCCTTATTTTTGTTTATAGGAGTGGCATTTTCAAAATCTGTTAAATGTTTAAAAGCCTGTTTGTTAAGAGCTCATGTTCACATTTGGAAGTAATAAACCATATCTTGGTAAGAACCTTCTAATTTGTAACCTACTTTTAATTTTGTTTGTCTCACTGTTGGTTTGTGTTTTACTTTATCCTTGGATTGATAAGGGGTTGTTTCACAATAACTTGAATTCCAAGAAGTAGCTTGGCCACTTTGTTGAATCCCCTTGGATAAACTCCCCTAAAAAGAGAAACTGCCATTTTGCATTGACGCCAGTGCCACATATTCAGCTTACTGTTAGCTTCACACACCTACGCAGTGCTCCATCCCTTGAAGGGAAAGGCTAATGTATTGGGTTTTTCTTGAAACAAACCTGTTTGATCACCTGCTATTCTTTATAATATCACATATTTTGATTATTCTGTAACTTTAATTTTCTAGTGTTATAATGACTAAACGATTAAATAAAGAAACTAAAAATTTGGATTAGAAATAGCTTGTTTCATGAATCATAGACATCTCTTTTTTTCCAAAGAGGCTTTTTTTCCTTCAATTTTTTTGATATGCATGTCCACACTCAGCAATTATAGGATATTTGTATGATTTCAATTTATATATAGGCTATAATTACAGCATGAACTTCTTAAGTTCAAGAAAAACAGTTTTGAAAGTGCAGCCTGTGGTCATTTTCATGATATGTAATATTTGTAAACAGTCCAATCCCAGAATATTTCAAAGGAGTACATATAACCTCTATATTAGTTATTTATGATGCATGGCAAAGATATCGTTTTGTTTCATCTGCATACATTATTGTCAAAGCCAAAGGTTCAGTGAATATCCAGGAAGAATACGTATATCCCTCTTTCCCTCCCCCTAGTCTCCTGCACTCAGGGACACTCACCAGGAACAGGACACCTACAGAAACTATTCTCAGTTATCTATTTTGTCT
>RJWJ010001197.1:51085-144742 GCA_004363605.1 Indri indri
CCTTCCCTCCCCTCCCCTCCCCTTCCCTTCCCTTCCCTTCTCTTCCCTTCCCTTCCCTTCCCTTCTCTCTTCCCTTTGCTTCTCCCCTCGCTTCTCTCCTCACTTCTCCTCTCTTCTCTTCTCAATTCCCTTTCCAGATGTGGTCAGTGCAACACAGGCCATGTGGTTCCATCATACATGGTTGTTGCTCCACTTCATTTATGGACAAACTAAGGCAGGAGCTGTCTTAGGTATTGCCCTATTCCTTCCACTTAGTAAGTGCCTGGTAAACAGAAAGGGTTCAATAGGTGTGCACCAGGCAAGGGCCTGGCAGGAAATACAGAGCCTTTTCAGAAGGGCTAATTAACAAAAGATTAAGGAAGGGACTAAAGAGAGCCACAAAAGATTAAAACCCCTAGGGACTCGCAACAACGGGATGCCTTTGACACTCCCAGATCTGAAAGGCTCAGTCACTAAAGTGAGTGGATGTCAGCGGTGTAGCGGCAGGTCAGCTCAGTGGGGACTGCAGCCACACTGTGGTGATGGGGAGTGCGGGCATGAAGAAGGAACAGTCTGCTTTCTCTCCTGCTTTCTGAGAGCATTGCAGAGTCTCCCATGGGCCAAACACAATCAGAAGCTAGAGGGCAGAGACAAAAAGAATTCATGGAGTTTGTCCTGGGCCCAGAGCAGGTCAGGAACGGGCAGAGGATAGATCCGGGAGTGGAGAGGCAGCAAATGGAGAGTCACCAGTACAAGCTGATCGGTAGAGCAACGATGGAAAGTAATGAATGCCAGGCTCCTTCTAAGTGCAGGGTGCCATGTGGCAGTCACAAGACCCACTAGATGGCTATGAATCAGGTTTGATGGCTATTTCAGGAGGTTACAGGCCACAATTCCAGTGCTAATAGAATTCAGTTATCCTACATATTCATATCTCCAAATGGATTCACATGCTAACAAATTTTAACATAAATTCTAATATTTTATGAAGAAGTATTAAGTAATTTCATTGTACCAGTATAATGAAAAGTATTCTGTATGAGTTAACTTATTCGATTAGAAGCACAGTAATATTCTTTTGTAGACAAGGAGAGCAAAATTTGAGCTACCAGGTAACTGTCCAACAGTGGAGAAGATGGTATCAGGTTCAGAACCAAAGTTTGTCCGGCTAACTTATGTAAGAACTAGCTGGAGGTCTGCGATTGCCTGAAGACAGTTTCCCCACTCTGAGTTTGTCTCGTACGCTTTCCCTTCATCCACCTGATGTCTGGTTGACCTAATGAACTTTTCCTGACTCCATGCTTTTCCTCCGTCACTCACACAATATATGAAGTCCTTTCTTCCAGGACAACTAGCCCCAAACTCTTCTTTCTTTATACATGTCTAGCAATGGCCCCGTGACACCTTGTGCTGTGAAGCCGCTGGCAACCTTCTCAGAGAGTCATGTGCTCACTGAGATGCATTTGGAGTCCCTTCAACTGGTCATAAAAGCAAGAGTTAAAAAAAAAAAAAAACCTGAGGAAAAGAGAAAGAAGGTCCCCAAGGTAAGTGTGCATGGGGAGCCCCTGATCAGCTTGCTCTGAAGGCTTCAAGGAGGGGACTTGCTTCTGGACTCTGTAGAAGAGAGAGAGAGGATCAAGGAAGTGGAAAGGAAAACGGCATTTATTAAAGATATCATTATAATACTGACTCTTTTTTCCATTGAGACCATGCTCTGTGCCATACATTTTCTCAACACCTTCACCTCATGTATGTCTTCAAAACCTTCCACCCAGGCAATGCCATTTAAATTTTGCAAACCAAGAACCACTTCAAAGAAGCAACTTTTACAAAGAATAAGTAGTAAGTTCTTAGTTATTAACGGTGACTAAATACAGACCCATTTGCCACTTGGACCAGGTGTTGTGGAGGGAGGTCAAAGGTTAAATGGAGAATTAGCCTAGCTGACATTCAAGTTAAATCTAGTCCTGAGATTTCACAGTCATTTGAGATCTGCTTAAGAACCTGTGTAAGAAGAGAAGAGGCAGTGTTAAATAGTCACATAGTATCTAACATCATGAACTCTTCTTGGAGCCCAATCCCCTGAGTTCAAATTGTGCTCTGCCATTTTGAACTGTGACCTGGGGCAAATCATTGACTTTCTGCTCACTGCGTAGTGTGACTGTGACAATAGAGCAAGGTTTCATAAATGCAAACGGTCTTTAGGACACTGCCTAACACATTATCAGCCACTCAACTAAGAATATACTTAAGTTCATTAATGTTTGGATGTAGCCAGCAAAAGTAAGAGCAAATGACAGATAATGAGATTCTATTGTCCAAATGCTACTGTATCAACCTATTAGTTTATCAGCTGACCCCAAATTTTTCATTTTTTATTTTGATACATAATAATCATACACATCTATGGGGTACATGTGATACCTGATACATGTATACAATGTGTAATCATCAAATCAGGGTAATTGGGGTATCCATCGCCTTGCTCATTTATCATTTCTTTGTGTTGGGAACATTCCAAATCTCTAGTTATTTTGAAATATGCAATAAATTATTGTTAACTATAGTCAGCTACTGTGCTATGGAATATGAGAACTTATGCCTTCTTTAACTGTATTTTTGTACCCATTAATCAGCCTCTCTTCATCCCCCCTTCTCCCTTACCTTCCCAAACTCTGGGAACCGCCATTCTGCTCTCTCCCTCCATGAGATCAACTTAGCTGACCCATTCTTAAGGCATATTTAGAAACTCTCTCTGAGAAAAATACAACTAAGTTCCAAAAACTATTGCCCTGAATTTGGACAAATTTGGGGGAAAGGCTTTCCAAACTTGCAGAGTCTAAAATGCAGAATAGTGCAATTTTATTACTTGATGGTAAATTATGTGACAGTAATAAAATCCACCGGACAAACAGATACACCCACTTTTAAATCACTGAGTGCTCTGAAACCCTGCCTTTCATTTGGAACAGCCAACCAACAGGAGAAGAAAACACACTTAGAGGTCATCTGCGTTCAAAGCCCCTGAATTCGGTTGTGGTCTTTCCTCTTTGCAAGCAAATGTTAACTGTATGCACATAAAGAAATGGAAGTTTTTGTGAGGATTGTAAAGGGAATATTTAAATAAAGTGCCTCTCTTAGAAATCTGGGATTAGTTCAGAAGAATAATGCAGGAGGCAAGAGGAACTGAAAGGCATCCCGTCCTTGTGACTCCCTAGTCCAAGTTCTCACTGCTACGATGCCTGGGCCATGAAGAAGAAGAGACACCAGGGGCCTGACCTAACCACCAAAGGAATCACTATTTGGAGGTTGAAATCAATTTTCTGGCGCAGATAGAAATCAAGTATGGCCAGACTTTCCAGACTTCATTAAATCTAAAACCCTCATCATTGGTGCCTACTTGAAACATTCCAGAAAAGTAGTTAAATGTGGGATAGTTCGTAACAAGTAAAATCCTTAGACTTTTTAATTCACTGTTCTTAGCCATCCATAATTAAAATAACAGGGTAAGATGTTGAATAAAAGATCCCTAGTGGTGATTATTATCAAGGGAGAGTACCGAAACAACAAAAACAAATGAAAAAAAAAAAAGACACCAAAAACACCCAGTCAAAATTAGATTAATTAGAACATAGCCAAAAATTATTTCAGAAATATGCTTGCAATTGTCAAGTAGACTATAACAATTAGCATTAAGAAGTGACACTGTTATTCAAATGTTTCTTTTACACACATAGTCACTACAAGTTTGGGAACATGTGTTATTGTCAGAAGAAAATAGCTGTCTGCTTATCACTACATTTTTATCTATACCATTTAACTGCCTAAAACTATTATAACTGAACCACTACAGCTTAAAGATACTGCTCTCCTAGTGCCTCGACTATATACTCCAAATACAATTTGTGACTAAACCTTGATTCCAAGACTGAAGCAAGAAAATGTACAATGTGAGCCTGAAATATCTTGTCACACCAGAAACCATGAAGCATCAAAGACTGCATGGTCATGTCAAAGGAACTCAGAAGCCAACTTGAAGAGACCCCACTGTCTAAGGTGGGACAGGTTGAGCACTGACAAGAATCATACTATAACAGGCGGAAAAGCTTCATATACTTACACATACACAAAACAGTCAAATCTACAAGTCACCTCGAGAACATACTAGAGATTCAAATTACGTGAAAATCAGAAAATAAGAGATAATATCAAGAATTTATTCTGCCTTTCCTCTGCAATGTATCACTCGGGTTAACCAAATAGTTAACCAAATGAAAGTTAAATTTCCCATTATAAAAGTATTTCAGTAATTCATGACTGAGGAATAATATCCTTAGAATAGCAGAATTTGTCAATTTCTAATAAAATAATGGGTCTCTACAATGATCATCAGTGATGCTCAGTTCACACAAAAAGGAGACAACCAGGCATTAATTGCTCTGGACAGAATGACACAACCATACTGATGATGAACTCTTTTTTTTTTTTTTTTTTTTTAATGTAGGTAAGTCTAAATTTTTTTTTTTCAGAACATTATAGGGGTATAAATGTTTAGGTTACATATATTGGCTGAACAGAACTGAGAACCCAGATATGAAACCATCCTCATATAGCCATCTAATCTTTGACAAAGCAGACAAACACGTACACTGGGGAAAAGAATCCCTATTCTATAAATGGTGCTGGGAAAATTGGATAGCCACATGCAGAAGACTGAACCAGGATCCACACCTTTCACCTCTCACAAAAATCAACTCATGGTGGATAACAGACTTAAACCTAAGACATGAAACTGTAAGAATTCTAGAAGAAAATGTTGGAAGAACTCTTATAGAGATTGGCCTAGGGAAAGAATTTATGAAGAAGACCCTACGCTGAATTCTTACTAGGCCTTTCCACTTGAATCCACTCACAAGTTTAGATGTAACTACCAATTTGTGGGAAATATAGGAGTTAGAAAAACAACTTAATTGACAACATAATAATGCTAGAAATAAAACCAGACTCTGAAAAGCTGTATGATAAACACTCTACTTTCAGCCACAAACAAATTTCAAGTAATAAAAATAAAATAGAGGAGCCAGGCACATTGGCAGACACCTATAGTCCCACTACTCAGGAGGCTAAAGTGGGAGGATCATTTGAGCCCAGGACTTTGAGATCAGACTGAGTCTGTCTCAAACCGAATCTCTAGACCCAACCTCTAAAATAGGTGGAGTAAGTCAGTAACTAAATATATAAAATAGAGGAGGCAGAAAACCTGTAGTTTAAAAGAGACCTAAGCTACATATCAACTTACTGCAATGTTCTCCCCACCCCTACCCCTGTGCCCCGGTTTAGTTAAAAATTTTCCTTTGAATTTCAGTTTAATTCATGTAGTGTCCACTATTTTTTCACTTTTAGAGATTTCTGACATTTATTAATAATCACACAATGCCACAGTTCTGGTTTCCACTGTCTGGCTTGATATGCTATTTGTTCCAAATCCATGCCAAAGCCTTAATTAAAATTGCACGGTATGGGGCCCATCTTCCTCCCTGTGGACTGTGTGAACAAATTCTCATGATCCAGAGACCATCCGAGTTCAATGCCTGGTGTGGAGCTTGTCTTATTCCTGCTGATTAATAAAGCCAAGGGCAATTTTCTCTACAAATCTATGCCTCTGTCAAGATGCCATGTCAGAAACTGTGTGAATGATCAATAGCTAGCTCTCCAAGCAAACTACGGTTCAGAAATGTCACAAGAAATTTTGTTTCGATCACATTTTTTTCATTAATATTCAAAATCATCAAAAATTTTCTTCCAGAATTTTCAGTGTTCACTTGTCCTTTAATTAAAATGACTTTAATTTTTATATATTGTTACTGCAGTTGCTATTTCTTCTGATGAACAACACACATGCCCAACATTCTAGCCATTACGCAGGTCTCAGTTTCAGTCGCTCTCCTGAGATGCACAGGTGGGGTCTGGAAATTGGATGTCCTTTTTCCCTGGGGACATTCTTCACAAGTGAATGACATCAGCAGACCAATCCCTTAAGCTTAACATTTCCTCAGTGGAATACTCAGCCCCTAGAAGGGGCAGGCAGCTCTCTGAGCCCTCTTTCCTAAGGGCACTGATTCCATTCATGAGGGCTCCACCTCCAAAATCCCTGCCAATTCCCTCCCACCTTGGGAGTTAGGATTTCAACATATGAATGGGAGTGTACAAACCTTAGTGTAGCGACACAGGCATATTGGATTGGGGCCCCCTACTCCAGTATGGCCTCATCTAAACGTAACCAATTATATCTGCAACAACCAAATAAGGCCACATTCTGGGGTCCTGGGGGTTAGGCTTCATCATATAAATCTTATTCATATTCAACAATTCAACCCAGAACAAACACCCTTCCTTCCCTTTCCCGTATTTCCTCTTCATAGAGACTTGAGCCTCTAAGATAACTTGGTGTTGTGCTTGAACACTGTGTCTTCACCACAGACAATGTTCTCCTCTTCTCTTTTGTTTTTCCCAACCACCTAACAAGGAATTTTGAATTTTATGTTCCCCAATCCATTGGCATATTTTAATAACCTCAGCTCACCTGTATTGGGAAACAACTAAGTGCTGATTTCTGAACATTCCTTAGCTCACTTGATCTTAGTACAAATCTGCAGGTTTGGAATTTTCTCCAATTTACAGATAAGGAGACCGAGCAGAGAGACACGTAAATGACTTGACCAAGATTACAGAGATCATACATATCCCAAAGTACAAAAATTGTGTTCCAAAATCTTAGACATTTTGAAGATGATTAAAATAGCACCATCAAATGTTTATTGACATTCTTTGAAGCTTTTGTATTAATGTCTTTTTTAGAAGGGAAATAAATAAAAAGGTATATAGATTGCAAGTTCTATTCCTAAATCTCTCCTCCAGGGACATTTTGGGCTTTTTTGTCTCTATTCTTTTTGTATTCATAGAATAAGAAGCAGTGTACATAGTGGTTCACGATGGCTCTGCAGTGACACTGACCAGATTCTCATTCAGCTCTTCAGCTTGCTAAATCTGACCTAGGGCAATTGGTGTGACCTCTTTGTGCCTCGATTTCCTAGTCGGTACAAGAGGGATAATAGTAGTGCCTCTTTAAAAAGGCTGCTAAAGGATTAAATGGATTCACATATTTAGGCCTTAAAACTGTGCCTGGAATATCTGTCACTCAACAAAATGGGTCCCCAATGTTTATTTATATTGTTGAGCACATCGATAAACTTTACAGTAAGAATGTGGGGGAGGAGGAATCGATAGATCCAGTCTATTTGTTCAACATCAGCAAGGTTGTCTGAAGCAAATCTCAGAAATCAGTCTTTGTAAACCTGCCATGTGTCAGTTATTTACAGTTTCATCAAATCAGTGATTCGCACAATGTAAGAAGACTGGATTTCTATGGGGGGGACTGGGAAAGCAGAGGTTTCTCTTTGCTTAAAAACCTTCAATATCTTCAATATCTACCAAAACAGATCCATAGACATTTTGTTTGGGAAAAAAAATTCAACGTTTAGAAAAAGTGTTTTTGATAATTAGTAGGGCAATTTTTTTACCAGTTATTTTTCCCCTCCTAATTTTCCTGATTGCAAAAAACCTGCCTTAGAATGATTACCACTCCCTCGTATATTGTGATTTAGTAGGGCCATGGTTCTCACTGAGCCCTTGTCCTGACCATATTTCCATTTTCAGAGAACATATAGTGCTTACCTCAAGCTGGATGTTCCATATGGAATAAAACAGTCCCTAGGAATGTGTGACAGCATGAAGCATTTCCACGGGACATTATTCAAGCCAGAATCCAATGCTGAATCAATGCCTTCCTAATTAATTATATTATCATATAAATATGTCTATTATAATATTGTCTTACTGGCAGTAGTATGGAGCAGAAGGCTTTACTGGCAGAGAGAAACAGCCCAGTGTTTCTACATTTGCAAGGGATGGCTCTCAAAGTATATTTTGAAAGTCATTACTGGTCAATATGGGTCTTCAGGAGTGTTGTCTGACCAGCCAGCCATTCTGAGCACCACCAAAGTTAAAAGACTAGAGCTGCTGCAGGTTTTCAGTCCTGGTTGTTGATAAATGCCCTCCTTTCCCCTCCCACATGTGTCAAACACGCATGCTGGACCCTGTATTTGTGCTGAACTTGGCTCCCATCCCTCCAGTTCTAAGTCAACCTTGCTTAAATCTGCACTCTCCAATAGCCGCTGGAATAGAGCTGCTCATCCGCTGAAGGGCTGAAAGGTCTCTGTGATGACCTTACAATTAGTCTCTCTCTCTCTTCATTTTCATGAAACAAGGCTACTATTAACAGAATATTCTACCCAAAGCATGACCCTACTGAGCATTCAAGTGCTCTCTGTTGCCTGTAGGTTAGGTCTAAACCTCTCTCCCTGATAGTCAAGATCTTGTCCAATGTGAGATCAGTCACTTTCAAGAGCACTTTCTGCACCTGAAGCCTCAGCCACCCAAGAGCACTTGCCACCCTATTCCCTGTCCGTTCTTTGTGTGTCTCACTGCCAGCTTGGTTATTTTAGGCCATAAAGCTCTTCCCACCTGCAAGTTTGCTTTTCCTTTCTCTCCAAGGATTCCTTTTCCCGGTTCTCATGGCAGGAGCCTGATCCACCACTATCCAACAGGGTGGCATCATATCACGTGCCCCTTCTTTGATACTCTCCCTATGCTGGCTTTGCATGTGTACACATTAATAAATAGCTGGGGTTTTTTTCTTTTAAAGGAGATTTTTTACCTCCTGCCAAAGGAAAATGAATTTTAAGGTTTGGTTTAAAATTCCAAAACAGTAAATTTTGCATGGGCTCAGGACCTGGTGGAACATTTTCATATTCCTTGTGACTAATTGAAAGAAAGAAAGAAAGAAAGAAAGAAAGAAAGAAAGAAAGAAAGAAAGAAAGAAAGAAAGAAAGAAAAATAAAAAAGAGGTTTTCAGCAGCACCTGAGCTATCAGCTGCCAAGCTGATTTAATTTTAATGACTTCCCCATGTGTGGGAAGAGTGAGTGATGCATCCTACGTGTGTTTTACTTCTGGCAAATGTAGAAACTCTTGCAAAAGTCATGAATAAAACAAGGCTGCAAAGTTTCCATTTCAAATTGTAAGCCAATATTTCCTTGGAACATGGGAGCTCCATAATTTCACATGCCTCGCACAGAATCCAGTTTGCAACCTTTCCGCACTTCTGCAATCTGTGGAAAGAGATGTTCTCCCTAGGAGTAGCCAAGATTGAAGGATTTTTTAAGAGTTTTCCCAGTCTTATCCAGTTCTCTAGTTATCTTCTTCATGGGGATGGGCTGGGGAACTTGTTAGAAAGGTTGATTCCTTTCAACTACGTGCAAAGAGTGTGATACATATAATTATTCTAGGGCTAAGGCTGAGAATTTTCATTTCGACAAGTAATCAAGCAGAACACATGGAGCCAAGGAACTAGCAAGTGGGATAAGTTAAATTGCAGCCCCCTCCAAAAAAAATACATGCTGAAGTCTTTACCCCAGGCACCTTATAATGTGACCTCATTTGTAAATAGGATCATTGGTACATGTAGTTAATTAAGATGAGGTCATACTGGAGTAGGGTCAGCCGCTATTCAATACGCGATTTCCTTATAAGAAGACAGCCATGTGAACACACACACGCAAGGCACAAGGATGGTGCCATGTGATGATGGGGCAGAGACAGGGGTGATGCAACTGCAAGCCAAAGAATGACAAAGATTGCTGAGAACCCCCAGAAACCAGGAGGAGACAAGGAAGGATCCTGGACTTTGCACTTCTCACCTCCAAGACCATGAGACAACAAATTTCTGTTGTTTTTAGCCACCCAGTTTATGGTACTTTGTTATGGCAGCCCTAGCAGACTAATGCAGCAAATAAAAATAGAGGATTTAAAAACTGTCGACATAAGGAAAGCAGTCAAAAAACTAAAAAGAGTCTGGGATTGGTAGCCCATTCCTTAATCCCAGCACTTGGGGAGGCCGAAGTGAGAGGATCGCTTGAGGCCAGGAATTGAGACCAGCCTGGGCAACAGGGTGAGGCCCCACCTCTACAAAACAATAAAGAAAAATTAGCCAGGTGTGGTGATGTGCACCTCTAGTCCCAGCTACTCAGGAGGCTGAGGCAGGAGGACCGCTTGAGCCCCGGAGTTCAAGTCTTCAGTGAGCTATGATGGTGCCACTGCACTCCAGCCTGGGTGACAGAGCATGACCTGTCTCTTTAAAAAAAAAAAAAAAAAAAAAAAGGAAAAGAAAAAACCTGAAGAGGCTCCTTTATAGAGACTATCCTTATGCTGGAAGCTGCATGGAAGCTATGTGTGGAAAGAACACGTCAGAGAGCTTCACAAAAGAGCAAGATGTCAGCCGAGCTTGAAGGACAGCGAGGGAGGGGTAGAGAGTGTCCGACTGTGGCAACAACATAAACATAAGGAAACGGGCAAAAATGCACAGGGTCTTTGAAAGCACAATTATGCCATATCTGGAAGATGAGGGGTGCTTATGATGAGGCACGAGGCCGATACGATGAGGTGCAAGCAAAGGAGGGTAGGAAAAAAAAAGAAAGTGGAACATAGTGGAGCTGGGACACATCCTCCTCAAAGCCGAGTTTGGGAAGAGAATTCTGTTCTGGGTGAGGAGCTGGAGGACGCTGAGAAAGCCCAGCTGACGCTCAGTGGTGGACGGGGTAAGGCTCAGAATACAGGCAGCAGTTAGCTATGCATATTTCTACCACCAAGGCACGCTCACAGGAAACACGGGAGACTGAGAGCACCCACGGAGAGGACCGGGAGCCGGGGAATGACCGCTTTACAAAAGGGAAACAGAGTGAAGCTGCTCTATGGCGCCATTTCCCGAGGGGAGACAGTTGCAGCGCCCTTGCTCATGCCCAGTGCAAAGGATGAGATCTGAGAAACTCTCAGGTGCCAGGGGTTTGGCCTTCAAGACAGCTCAATGGTGTTGACACTCGGAGCCAAGCAGGAGCTCTCTCCATCTGCTCCGTGGGTTTTCTGGACCTATGGAGAACATAAACACCACAAATCGCTCGTCTCAGGAAGGCTCTTTTATTAGACTGGACAACCCCAAGAATGGAAAATCCATCTGGTTTGGAGAGATGTCCCTGACAGTGGGCCTGGATTTGATTTCTCCAGAGGGAGCTCCTTGCCAGAGATCCCTTTCCCCTGCATCCCATCCTCCTCGGCAAAGTGTTCAGCCTCCAGGCCGTGGCTAACCTCGCATGGGCTCATCTGCTTCACAAGTGTTTACTTCTATGGATTTCAGGATGCGGAGGAGCTCTTCAAAAGCAAACTAGTTTCTTTCTGATATTCGACTAGTTCCGATGGGATGAGGATTAACCCCAGCCTTCCCTGAGGTTGCAAAACATGCAGTTAAGTGTTTTAGCTCCACTTTGATGCACCCTTTTTTCCAGAGTTAAGGAGAAGAGCCAGAAAATAAACCGAGGAGGTTAAGTATTCTCAGAGTTTCCAACCTAAGGCAGAAACACCATAAATCTCAGAAGGAAAGCTGTGCTCAGCGTGCAGCCAGCTACGCTCTGTTCATAGGCCACAGGGTTTTCGGTAGTTCAGATAAGGTTAATGTTGCTAATCCAAAGCCCTCATCTGACCTCAGCTGACTCCCAGTTCCAGCTCTTGCAGTGGCTAACGCATGCGTTATTGGGAAGCAACTGCTTTGGGGGTACTATGGCTTTGCTTTTAAATAACTGTGTATGTTATGTAGTATTCAAAACTGCTTGGTTAAAGTGGAATTGGGCAGAAAATTGAAATGATTAATAAAATGAAGGCACTTCTGTAAACCCTGGAAGCCATCTCTAAGGCCTACTTGGGTTAGTGATATTTTATACCTGAGCAAGAATTTTTCCATCAACACTTTACTCTAGGGCTCTCTTGTACAGATAGCATCGGCTTATAACGTCTTCGAAAAGCAGTTTTCTGTTTTTGTGACTCTTTTTAAGTATATTTAAAAACAAGCCCACTTCTGTTTGCTCGCCCCCCGCAAGGGGCACTTTCTCCTGCCATCTCTGAGAGGGAGGCACCCTGTCCTGGTTTGCCCCTAGACCAGCGTCTCGCACAACGTGGTGGCCCTAAGACCCATTTGTTAAATAAACCATATTTCCAATATTCTATAAAGCCACTCACTTAATTTTGTCATGGAGAGAAAACGTGTTTCTGGTGCTTTTGTTGTGCTGTTTTATCAAGTGAAACGGGATGTATCCTTCTTGAGCTGGTCCCTGAGGAGGTTCACTGGCATTTTCACGGCTTGCGATCACAGGTGACTCTCACAGGAGCCTCAGGCCTCCTTATCACCACAGAACAGTCCAGGAAGCCCAAACCCAGAAGTGGTGGGCGGGGATGCTAAGAAACCCTGTGCTCTTTTCTTGTGTTTGTGTTTTGCTTTCCCACTGCCATGCTACCAAGGCTGCCTTTGTCCTGCAGGAGTTGGACACGCCACCCGGGACCACGTCTCGTTTCTGCAGATAGGAGCCAGGCAGAGTGAGACCCAGGGCAGTCTCCGCTGTGATGTCCACAGCTGCATGCTCTTCTGTTCCAATCCTGAAACAGTGCAATCCTCAGTCAATAGTGGGAATAATAAGAGTAATTTTTGAACACATCCTAAGTCTCAATCAGGATTCCCAACCATACACAGAGGAGGTGTGGGGGTGAAGGGTGCCGCAGCCATACCCAACCCACTTCTCTGACTGCACAGGCACCCCACATCCTGCCAGTCAGGAGCAGACTCTAGGGGACAGCACAAACAGAGTCCCCGGTCAGCCCGAAGTACACACTGGGCCTTAGCAAGTGACAGCTCTCAGGTTTTAGTCCCATAGTCCCCTGTTTCTGTAGTATAAGGGCCAGAGGAGAGACTGGTAACACCCATGAATGTTTCATTTTACTTTTTATTGTTTATAACCAAGCTGCTTCCAAATGATTGTCATTTAATTTATAGATGCAATCTTTTAAATATTTTACTAGACAGTGTTACCTGAGACACGGGTCAGCATCTCTGGCCTGGAGGTAACTCTGCTCCACCTGGCCCGCAGTTGCAGCCCTCTCTGGGGTTTTGAGAAGGGAGCTGAGCTGGCATTTCCCAGCCGCAGGTGCTCTGGGCCCTGAGGCTTCGGCTCCGCAGGACCCTGGCACTCTACTCTGCCCTCAGAAGCAACTGCGCCATTAGGAGACCATGATTCTGAGCTGTGAGAACAGAACAGAACTGACTCTGGCTTTTTATGTGGAAAAGTAACATTTAAGGTGGAAAAGGCCATAGTGAAGCCTCCAGAGTAATTGGAAGGATAGGACAAAGATTTTCCAGGAACAACACCAACTTCCTGCCACCGATGAGGAATTAGTTGTCACCCATGGCAGTTGCTGAAAATTCAGCGTCAGGGATTTGACTGGGCTTGACTGCTGCTGCCATTAGCACTGACACTTCCTGGGCCTTGAACTTGACCTTGAACCCCTCAGAAGCTGTTACTGCTATTGTGGCCATGGACAGCCTGCTCCTCTGCTCTGTGGCGCCCACTGCAGACCCAGAACCCACGGCCTGGGTGTGAACTGAGGTCACAGACCTGGGTCCTAGCTGCAAGGGGCCGAAAACATGAGTAACAAGGTCCACATGAAAGGGCCCCATCATCTGGGACATTGTGAGGGCTAACAGAGAAATATGGATAGGCTATTAAAGTATAAAAGGCAGTCAGGAGCACTACACCGACTGGAGCTGTCTGCAGGGAGCCACAGATCTGGGCTAACCCACAGTACTGACACCACACTGGGTAGTTCAGTGATCCTGTTCTCAAGCCCTCAGTTTCCTGCCTTCCAAAGTGGTTGTGTTAACAAAAGGAAACAGTCTAAATTTCCTGGCACACATCTGGTGTTTGGTAAATGGTAGCAAGTATTAATATTCAGAGTTCAGGATTCTCTTATAACATCTTAGCCCATCATAGGATTCAAGGCTGCTCTAAAACAAATTTATTCTTTGTTTTCCATCTGAAGTCCATGGCTTGACAGATTAAAAGGAGCAAAGGAGACATGAAGGAGGTCTTTGGAGAGTAGATTTCAACATATGAATTTTGGAGGGACATAAATGTTCAGTCTATAGCAGTCCCACTTGCAGGAAAGAACTGAGGCCCGACAGTGGGCAGATAGGACCAAACTGGCCATGGAAGAAATATGAGGGCCAAGAAAATATGATCTGTCTTTAGGTGAGTTCCTGAGTGGTCTAGAAGTCTAAAGATGAGCTGTGTGCCAGAGAAGAAGAGAAGGTGAACTCCTACCAGGAGAAGATGGAGGAATCTGCAAATCTACATTCTGTAAGAAACAAAAACAGGGCTGGGGCTATAGCAAGACATAATTCTAAAGACATGAAGATTAAATTATAAAATCACTTCTAGATAAACACCTCCCTAGGGCTGGGGGTAATATTGAAGTTCCTGAAGTGAAAACTGACTTGAAAACTTGTGACACTACAAGGCCTCGTCTCTGAAGTAAGAGGGACACATAACCCTCCATTTGCACAGCTCCTGGAGGGTTATACAGGTACAAGGTTACGGTCCAGGGCACCAGGCCACTGCCTAAGGGGGAAATAGCAACTTCAGTCAAGTGACCCTGAACCAGAGAATGAATGTGATCTCAGTATGAAGGATGGAGCAGGACATGTCTCATCAGAAAAGAGGCAGTAGTGTGTTTCATTGGTTTTGATATTGGTATCAGTAAATGTGTAAATTGATTTAGCAGGTTTATTACTTTTTGGCAGTTCTTATTAATTTTGAAATAAATCTCAGTGCATAAAAATCCTCTAGAATCTTTGCTATAATGGGCCTCATCTTTTTAATATGTTGTATATAAGAAAAGAGACAGATTATTAGGAAAAAATGAGATTATTTTCTGAGGATTCACAAAGTTACAAGTTCTGGGAATGTCATGTAGTTTTGAAATAAATAAATTTGTGGGTAAATAAGTTCCTGGATCTTGGGTTGGAATAGGGCCAGGGATGACTTAGTGGGCCCCTGTTGTGATTAAGATATGACTCAGATCCTATTAATCTTGCTGTACTAGATTTCTCTGGGAAAAGTAGCATTTATGATTTATTGTGGACCTAAGAATTTTCTTATTTTTAATCATATTTGGGAAAGTTTTTTCAGTGACCATGTGGATGTTTCACCCCCTGACAACACTCTCTCAGTATGACCACAGTATTGAGACCTTGTCTTATCTTTAAAACAAAAAATCCTCTACAGATAGTACAGAGTCCAACATGAAGTAAATGTTTAATTAAGATTCCTAGAAGGAATTAGTGAATCTATGAACTGTGTATAACAGAGAAAACAGGCTATGCCCCCTTGCACAATATTTATATCACTGTTGACAAAGTGAATTGACATAATTAGCTAAACAAGTTTTTTAAATACAAAATTAGGATTTTTGTTTTAAAATAATTCACAGTGCAACTTGCAAGACTCCATATTTGAAATACTAGGTATGAAATTCCTGAAATTATGTATGTATATTTGTATAAAATTTTCTTTGAAAGGAACAAAAATAATTCTAATTTAGTAATTTAAGATTACTGGACACCGAAGCGGCTTCGTTTCCTATGGACTTCATTTTTAGATCAGTTTTAGGCTCACAAATAAATTGAGTGGAAAATACAGAGATTTCCCATATGTGCCCTGCCCCATGCAGGCCTCCCCACTATCAACACCCTGCCCCCTCCCCCAGAGTTGTACGTTTGTTACACTTGAAGAATCTATAATGATACATCATGATCAACTGAAATTCATAGTTTACATCAGGGTTCATTCTTGGTGGTATACATTCTATGGGTCTGGACAAATGTATAATGACATGTATCCACCAGTATGGTACCATACAAAACAGCTTCACTGCCTTCGCAATCATATCTGAACTAGCCTTTATTTCTTTATTTTGTTATTACAACATATGTATAAACTTCAAATAATATGGAAATAGAAAAAGTAGAAAGTCAAAGATCCCTAAATTCTTTCATGTTCCCATCACTCCGCCAAAGATAATCTCAACTGGGATTGATTTATAATGTGTCCAGAATCATGGTCTTTTGCTGTAACAGTTTGTTACGTGAACTGTCCAAAAATATTGAAAAATCTCAATCTCATGAATATATTCTTCTATATTTTCTTTCATAAGATTTTTTTATCCCTCTCTTCTTTCTTTGGAGTAAAATAGAGGTCAGGATCCATGTATTTCCATATAGAGATCCAATTAGTCTAGTACCATTTATATAAAAAGACTTCTCTTTCTTTGTTGAGTTGATTTGGTGCATTTTCAAAAATAAATTGTTCTGATTTCAGCTCAGACATTTGAAGAGTTTGAAAGTTGACATTCCCATTTTTACAACAAGAAAAAGTTGAACAAATAAAAATAAATTACTTTTCTTGGATCCATAAGAGAGCTGAGATCACAGGATAAACCAACATACTGAAACCTGAAGAAATATGTGCCTATTTCATGTATATAATGTTAGAAAGATAAATTAAATATGGAAAAAAATAAAACAAATTTGTTACCTTACTCTATATACTCAAGAGAATTATAGACTATTAGGGATCTGGATATAAAATATAACACAACAAAGTTAATAGAAAAAATACAGGAATATATTTTTTACTCCCAAAGGGAAATCCATAAAGTAAAATTGATTGATCTGATTGTACAAAAATTAAAGATTTCTGTTCAAAATTAAGTTGCAGACTTCCAGTTTCAACTCTGACATGAAATAGATTGGAAGTCATTACTCCTATCTTTACAACAAGAAAAAAGCTGGACAATGTGAAAATTAGTGATTTTTCTTGGACCCATCAGAGAACTGAGGTCACAGGGCAAATAATCACCAAAAAATCTGGAGAGGCAGCTGCACTCAGAGAAATAAAGCAGGTGAGATCTGCTTACCTGGAAAAAAGCCATGAGACCCCATGAGGAATATGGACCCAGAGGCTGACTGTGGCCTGCGTGAGGGTGGGAAGCTCCTGAGCCATCAGGGATAGGTCACACTGTTTCAGGCGTTGCTTCAAGTAACCCACCACCCACTACAGTCTCATGGGGGGACTCCTCAATTCCTCCCTTCCCTCTATCCCCTGTCCTCCCCTCTTCTGCTTTCTCCTCCCCCGGCCCTGACCATGAGAGGGAAGAGTGGCCATCAGGAAATCTTCCACAACATTTCAGAAATCCTTATAAGACAAAGGCTCAATCCTAGCGGTGTCACATGGCAAAAGTGAAATCCAGCTCCAGCTAGGGAGAGAGAACTCCACCCTGTTCCAACACGGATCCAGACTCCCTGGCTCTCTCACTTTGGGGAAAAAAAAAAAAAAAAGCCATGATTTACAGGGAGAGGGCTCCAAGGGCACAGACTTCAGAGGATACTAGCACATCTGGAGAATGGATTAGGGTACAGCGGAAAGCTCTACCCTAAAGGAGGGACACAAATGTCTTTGCAGAACTGCACCCTCATGGTAGGTAGCCCACCATGCACCCCAAAGAATGCAAATTTATAAAAACATTAGAGAATCCCTCCCTTCCCCCACACACAGCTTAGAACTATTAATACGTAAGTAAGCTTGCAATAAAAATGACAATGGACTACAGCTAGTAGAAGTGCAAGAAACTGACTCTCTCTGAGGAGCAGAACAAGCAGAAGTCCCAAATCAAGAGGAAAGGAAAAAGCAGGGACACTGGTGGAATCTGATGCCTCTACTGCCCACAGCAACAATAGACATCAAACAGCTCAACTCCTAAAGAACTATTTATCTTGGTACTTATCAGTCTATAAAACACGTCTAGCTCCCAACAAAAAAGTATAAACCGTACCAAAAGGCAAGATAAACACAGTCTGAAGAGACAAAGCAATCATCAGAACCAAACTCTAGTATGGCACAGATGTTAGAATTATCCGACAGGGAATTTAATATAATGGCAATTAATGTGCTAAAAAATCTAAAGAAAAAATGTAGAAAACAAATAAGATGGGTAATGTCAGTAGAAACTCAAAGGAATCCAAAGGAAATGTTAAATATAAAAAACACATTCACATAATAAATACTGACTTTCATGAGCTGGATGGTCAGTAGATCCAACAGTGACAAGGAAAGAATAACTGAAATTGAAGATCCATCAACAGAAATTGTCCAAACTAAAAAAACAGACACACACACAAACACAAAAGAACAGAACATCCGAACACTTTCAAGTGGTTTGACATACATGTAATTGGACTACCAGGAACATATGAAAGAGAGAACAGGGCAAGAAAAATTTGGAAAAATAATGGCCAAAAGAAGTCCCAAATTGATGTCAGACACCAAATTACAGATCTGATAAGCTTACTAAGCAAGATAAATACACACATCCACACACATACATACACAATCAGACATATAGTCAAACTGAAGAAAAATTAATTGACAGCATATTTCATGTATTTGTGACTTTCTATTATGTTCTATTGATCTATCTGTATTTATGACAATACCAAATTGCATAAATTTTTTTCTATAATTCTAGAATCAGCTTGAAAAATTCTGCAGAAAAGCTTGCAAGAGTTTTAATTGTGTTTGTGTTCAATTTATAGATCAATTTGGAAAGAATGAATAATGTAATAGTATAAACTTATACAAACCATGAACATGGAATATGCATCCATTTATGGTACAAACCATAGACATGAAATATCCATCCATTTATGTCTTAATTTTTCTCAAAACTATTTTACAGTTAGAGCACTGGCCCATGCTCTGTTAGGTTTTTTCCCTGGGTAGTTTATGCCTCTAATGCAGAATAGCTGAACTAACATTTATAATAATAACGTTTATTATTAGCATTACTTTTTAAATAAATAAGAATCTGTTTTTTATAGTTATATTTTTATAATTTTGCATATCAGCATATACAGGCGAACATCAGAGATATTGCGAGTTGGATTCCAGACAGCTGCACTAAAGAAAATATTGCAATAAAGTGGGTCACATGAACTTTTTGGTTTCCCAGTGCATATAATAATTATGTTTATACTATACTGTAGTCTAATGAGTGCAATAGCATTATATCTAAAAAACAATGTACGTATCTTAATAAAAATGCTTTATTGCTAAAAATGCGAACAATCACCTGAGCTTTCAGAGAGACGTAATCCTTTTGCCAATTGAGGGCGTTGCCTCTAGGCTGATGGCTGCTGACCAATCAGGGTGGCGATTACTGAAGGTTGGGCAGCTGTGGCAATTTATTAAAATAAGACAACAATGAAGTTGGCCACATCAATTGACTCTTCCTTTCACAAATGATTTTTCTGACCATTTATTATGCTGTTTGATAGCATTTTACCCACGGTAGAAATTCTTTCAAAATTGGAGTTAATCCTCTCAAACCTTGTCACTGCTTTATCAACTAAGTTTATGTAATATTCTAAATCCTTTACTGTCATTTAAACAATGTTCACAGCCATCTTCATTGGGAGAAGATCCCATCTCAAGAAACCACTTTCTTTGCTCATCCATAAAAAGCAACTCGTCATCTGTTCAAGAATTATCATGAGATTGCAGCAATTCAGTCATGTCTTCAGGTTCTACTTCTAGTTTTTTTGCTATTTCTACCACATCTGCAGTGACTTCCTCCACTGAAGTTTTGAACCTCTCAAAGTCATCCATGAGGGTTGGAGTCAACTTCGTCCAAATTCTTGTTAATGTTGCTATTTTGACCTCCTCCCATTAATACAAATGTTCTTAATGGCATCTAGAATAGTCAGTCCTTTCCAGAAGGTTTTCAATTTATTTTGCCCAGCTTGGTCAGAGGAATCACTATCTATGGCAGCCAGATAGACTTACAAAATGTATTTCTTAAATAAGACTTGAAAGTCAAAATTGCTCCTTGACCCATGGGCTGCAGAATGGATATTGCATTCACAGTTATGAAAACATTATTAATCTCTTTGTATATCTCCATCAGAGCTCTTGGATTACCTGGTACATTGTCAATGAGTAGTAATATTTTAAAGGATTTTTTTTTTCTGAGCAGTAGGTTTCAATGGTGGGCTTAAAATATTCAGTAAACTATGTTATAAACAGATATGTTGTCATGCGGGCTTTGTTGATACATTTCTAGAATACAGGCAAAGTAGATACAGCATAATTTGTAATGGCCCTCAGATCTTCAGAATGGTAAAAGAGCATTGGCTTCAACTTAAAGCCCTATTAACCCACAACAAGGAGTTAGCCTGTCCTTTGAAACTTTGAATCCATGCATTGATTCTTCCTCTCTAGCTATGAAAGTGCTAGATGTCATCTTCTTCCAACAGAAGGCTGTTTTGTCTATATGAAAATGTGTTGTTTAGTGTAGCCACCTCTGGGTAACTTACAGCTTCTCCATCAGCATTTGCTGTTTCACCTGGCAATTTTAAGTTATGGAGATGGCTTCATTTCTTAAACCTGATAAACCAAATTTTTCTGGCTTCAAACTTTTCTCCTGCAGCTTCTTCACCTCTCTTGGCCTTCCTAGAATTCAGGAAACTTAGGGCCTTGCTCTGGATTAGGCTTTGGCTTAAGGGAATGCTGTGGCTGGTTTTATCTTCTATCCAGATGACTAAAACTTTCTCCAGATCAGCAATAATGTTGTTTTGCTTTCTTACCATTCATGTGTTTGCTTCAGTAACACTTTAAATGTCTTTCAGGAACTCTTCCTTTGTATCACATCCTGGCTAACTGTGTGGTGCAAGAGGCCCAGTGATCAGCTTATCTGGGCTTTCAACATGCCTTCTCACTAAATTTAATAATTTCTAGCTTTTCATTCAAAGTGAGAGACATGCAATTCTTCCTTTCACTTGAACACTTAGAGACCATCGTAGGGTTATTAATTGGCCTAATTTCAACATGGGTCTCAAGGACTAGAGAATGCCAAAGAAAAGGGTAGCTATGGAGAAAGGGCTGAACACATAAAACATTTATGAAGTTTTCTGTCTTATGTAGGTATGTTTTGTGGTGTCCCAAAATAATTACAATAGTAACATCAAAGATCACTGACCACAGAGCATCATAACATATGTAATAATAATGAGAAATTTGGAACATTATGTGAATTACCAAAATATGACAATAAAACACAAAGTAAACGCTTTTGGAAAACGGCACCAACACACTTGCTTGACAATGCAGGGCTGCCACAAACCTTCCATTTGTAAAATACACAATCACTGCAAAGCATGATAATGCAAAGTGCAATAAAACATGGTATTCTTGTATAGCTGTCTCTTTGCTTTGGAAGATTACAAAATATTGCTCCATATGAATGTGTCACAATACTTTTAATAGTCTAGAGGGCCGGGTGTGAGTTTTTAGGGGAGGAATTAAATAAGGAGGAATGACAGTGGCTTTAGTGTGAGCATTATAGCATGTGACCCCTCTCCTTCCGCAGTCTGAAAAGGCTTCGTGGAGAGAGTCATTTTGTGACCTTACAGATGGAGGTGATCCATGTGAGTTGTGCAAAGAGCTAGTGATTCCGTTTCTGGCTACGTGGGTGTGCAATTCCTTGCTAGTTCTTGCTGACTTGCTGATCCTTGAAAAATCACCCCGTTGAGCCTCAGTTTCTTTACCATAAAACATTTCATTAGATTTTTCCCTAGGGGCTGGGATAACATCATGCATTCATTAACTGTGCTAAGACATGAACAAGATGCAAAAGTAAAAGATTGTTATTGTTTTAGTTGTTCTGCTCTTGTTCTGAGGGTTCGTTAAGTGACCTCAGCTTGCTCGGGATCTGTGGTTTATCATGTGATAAGTAGAAAACAACTTGAAACCCAACTCATTCCTCACACTGATTTCAGTGTAATTTTATCTCATATATCTATATAGAGAGATACAGATATATAGATATTTCCTACATAAGACCTTTCAAAGTTTCCAAATTTAACAGCAACAAAGTTCCCAAATATTTCAGAGGAAGCATTAGAAATACCAAAGACAGGGCTTGCTAAATAAATTGTAGGGCTCTGTGCAAAATGAAGATATGGGGCCCCTTGTTCAAAATGTAGGGAAAGAGTGTTATTAATGGTAAAACATAAAGCTTTTTCCATTCTCCACAGTCTCTCTTTTGATCTCTTATGACATTTATTTGTTACTTAATGTCATTCTAAGTGAAGAAAAATTAAATTTTAAATTATTAGCATGAATATAATCATTCATCTTTATATCGTATAATGCCAATTTTAAATGTAATGTGAGAACATTTAATTCATCTGTAGAATCACCAAAATTGTATAATTCCCATATTGTAGCTCATAATGCATATGTGTTTCATGCATAATGGAATGGTAGAAATACTACCTAAAACTAAGCTGACTGTTCTTATTTCACTTGATACATGCATATTCCACCAAGACTGTCCACATTTGCATAGCTGATGAGTAAGGGAGAACTGAAAAAAAAAGAACTATTGGTGGCCTTATCTTTTCCTTTCTTTTTATGTTACCATTTTCAGTGTAAATGGTCAACTAATACAGAGAAGTAATGCAGTGAGAAAGGATATGATTAGATCTTGGTTATTCATGTTTCTCAGAAGTTGATTGCTTTCTTTCTGCATCTGGTGTAAATTTTGTTCATTTGAAAAGTGTGGTCTCTGCTGTTGACGCTCTCACTTCATCACAGATATAACACGCTTGCCTTTTACTATTTGTGAGTCTCCCTGAGCTACCACTCATCATAGGTCTGCTGAAATTCTGTGCTCATGGGTCATCACAGACATACATTTGAATGGCTTGGTAAGAACTGGTGGCAGCCATGCAGACTGCTTGTGTCTCCTCTGCTCTCAGCATGGTCCACTGATCCACTGACAATGCTTACAAAACACAAGTTCAAAGACAAAATTGCTGGCAGCCCTTGCTTTGCATAGTTCTGATGTGTGTGCCTATCAATTACCACCATTTAATTACACCAACCCAAAAAACACAGTTTAAATTGCAGCTACCATGGCATATTAACTGTGAACGAATGCATAAAGCCTTTGCTTCTGGTTTCCAGTCTACAAATCACTGTGTAAATACCAGATGCCAATCATGATCATTAACCAATCCCATCACTCCTTCCAAAGTCAGCCAGTGATTGGTCCTTGCACAAATGCTATTGAGTTCATGCACAGACAGCAAAGCATGCAGTGGTGTTGGCTCCTCATCTTCCTGTGATTAGCCCGTATGACATTTGATGAAAATGGCTCATGGAAAGAGGGAATTAGCCAACAAAGATGCAAATGTAGCAAAAAAATAAAAAGTGGTAATGCTGGAAGTGAAATTTGAATTGAAAGTAAACTGAGTTAATAGAATAAGTAGTTGGCCTTGGGATTGTTGACATTGCTGCTGTTCAAGAGGAAACTTATCAACACACATGAAGAAAGTGGTGATGATGACAAGGATGAAAATGTACTAGAGAAAGTGATGCTGGCAAAAAATAAAATCACATTTAAGGATCTCTCAGAGATATTTAACAACACTGAAAGTGTGAAATCATTGCTCAATCTACTCTTGATGAGTTTTTTTGTAAAGAAAAAAAGCACTTTGATTCTCTTATATTTTTAATGTTTTAAACTACAGTGCACTAAGTAAATATTGCTTTTACTCTGGCTTTTCAGTTTACTACACATCTACAACTAATGAATGGCAAGGGAGTTTTTAATGTTTTGACAAAAAATATAAAAGTTCATAGAAAAATTGCTATTTCCCCAAGGATAAATTAAGGTCACTTTACACAATTCCAGCTTGCATAGTCAACTTCAGGTACTGAACTTCAGGTCCTCACTCTGCTGAGTGAGGGCTGTGTATATAAAAAATTCCAAGAAGGCAACAACAGAGTACTGCACCACAGCCAGAGCCCTACGGAGGGCAGGACCCGGGGCAATCTCTTCACCAAAGACCTAACTTTGATACTCCCTTTGTATGGTGCTTGAATTTACTTTTATTAGTACATTAAAAAGGCTCTCCATGAATCTGGCCCTGTCTAGCACTGCAACCCATTCCCACTGCTCCCTCCCACTTGCTGTGGGTAGCCCACCGTGCAGCACAACGTGCAGCTGGTCTTTATTGCTGCATGCATCTGTGCAACCCTGGCAAGACTGTTAGAAGACTGACTGAGACAATCCATGTTAAGACTTTTACCACTGTGTCCTAGAAAGAGTACGGCCTTACTAAATCTAACATCGACTCCTCCACTCTCCCCATTTTACCTCAACTTTCCATCCCCTTAAACAACTTCTCAACCTTCAAAACTGAACATAGGGCTTTTCTCTTCTTGGAAACTTTCTCTGACTTTTCCAGGGTGAAGTGACTACTCCTTCTTTTGCAGCATTATGTGCCAGTGTTGTGCCAAGCACAGGCGAGACCTCATGCAAGGACCACCAAGGAATGGACACAGATGAGCAAAAAAATAGATACCAATTCATTGTAATAAAAAGCAAGTTTGGATGCAGAACACTGAAACTAAGCTTGCGCTTGACATTGTGCCAGGCACCCTGGTAGCCACTTTGCTGTTAGTGTTGTATGTATGCTTAAAGTCACATAAAGTTGCTGTTATTAGAATTCTTATTTTAAAGATGAGGAAAACCAGATCCAGATGGTTATAGAACTTCCTGGAGCTCATTTATCCGGTAATAAGGCAAGAGGAGATGTAAGAAATATTTCTGGGGTAGACTATGGGTAAGATAGGTGTCTGGTTACCTGAATTTAAAAAGGTTTTCTAGGGTAAAATTCCTAGGACTAATGCTTTATTCCTGTGACCAGTATTTTTCAGGCCAGAGGTTTAAAATTTCCACTAAAAAAAAATTAGAGCATCGGGTCACTTTAAATAAATCTAATATAGAGACTAAAAGAAAGTAGACCTTCTGTGTTTGGAGCAAGGCTCTGGAGGTTGCTACAGGCTACAAGTGCCCTCACCACCCACCACTCACAGCTGGCCCTCAACCTAACGTACACCCCCACATATGCACACACACTGGTGCATGCACACACGCACGCATGCACGCGCACGTGCACACACACACACACACACACACACACTATTTTTTGGCCCTGATTGCTAAAGAGAATTTTTGGAAAACCTAATTTTTATAATCTTAGAATAGAGTCTAGACATTCATTACACATTTATTCATATATTGGAGAATATGCAAAAAATGCTTTTAAGGAAAATTATGTTCAGTTTTCTTAGCAACTGTGACATTAAACACCCTGCCACCATGTTCAGTTGAGATTAAATATATTAAAGTTATTTTTGAGAAATAGCTAAGGAATATCTATATAGCCTTAAGTTACTACTTAAATTCGGACCATCAGCAAATTGTGTGTCTGGAATATATCTTTTCATCTTCCGTAGAATTGATTTTCTGAGCTGCATTTAGGCCTGAGATAATTGCTAGGATCAGAGAAATATTGTAAGAAATATCCCTAAGAAGCTTATTAGTTTTGTTCATGTCATTAAGGATTTATTTGATTGTTTGACATGCACTGAATTCCCACTATGTGCTCAGCACTCTGGTAGGTGGTAGACAGAAAAAGAGAAAAGAGTAGACACATTTGTCCCTCAAAGAACTTATTGCTAGTCCTGGAGACGGATCATTAAACAGACAAGTACATAAGATGATCTACAGACTGGGAGAAAATATATTTGCAATTCATATGTCTGATAAGGAGTTGTATCCAGAATATATAAAGAGCTCTCACAACTCAACAACCAAAAGATGAACAACCCAACTCAAAAAATGGGCAAAGGACTTGAATAGACATTTCTCCAAAAAAAAATAAAATAAAATAAATAATGGCCAACAAGCACATGAACAGATACTCAATATCATAGTCATCAGGGAAATGCAAATCAAAACACAATGAGATATCACTTCATACTCATTAGGGTAGCCATAATCAAAAAAACAAATACTAACGAGCGTTGGCAAGGATTTAGAGAAATTGGAACTCTCAGACAGTGCTGGTGGGAATGAAGAATGGTGCAGCCAATTTGGAAAACAGTTTGGCAGTTTCTCAAAAAGTTGAACATTGAGTTACCGTATGACTCAGCAATTCCACTCCTGGAATTCCACTCAAAAGAATTAAAAACATATGTTCACACACAAAAAAAATGGGACATGAATATTTATAGTAGCATTATTCATAGTAGTCAAAAAGTGGAAACAATCCAAACGTCCATTAACTAATGAACGGATAAACAAAACATAGTATATCATACAGTGGAATATTATTAAACAATAAAAAGAAATAAAGGGCTGAGGCACACTGCAGCATTTCTGCAAAAGTGTACACACTGCCTTGCGATTCACAGCTCAGGCTTTGTTTAGAGATCTGCAGAATAAAAGACCTCAAGAGGGCTCTCTGTTTATGGGATCCAGTTCCA
This sequence comes from Indri indri, assembly GCA_004363605.1. Classification (NCBI taxonomy): domain Eukaryota; kingdom Metazoa; phylum Chordata; class Mammalia; order Primates; family Indriidae; genus Indri; species Indri indri. Next base: position 77,510 of record RJWJ010001197.1, read on the forward strand.
CGGACAGGTGAGGCTGTTTTAGGCCTACTTCCTAGTCCTCAAAGGTTGATGCTCTGTTAGGTCTGACTCATGAGTGGGGCATTTCAGCTTTACTAGTGAGCCTCAAACTTCAATTCATTTTGCTTCCTTGACATTTCACTGGGTAAGTTGCCAGGTTAAAGCATTTTATTCTCCAAGCAAAAAGGGTTTTTAGGAGAAAGTGCTTAAAATTGACAGAGTTAAGTAAGAAAGGGAAGCTAGTAGATACAGAATGATTGGAGACAGTTTTAGAGCAACAGTCCATTAAGGATTTTATTCCACAAGACTTATCTTCCATTAGGAGAAATTTTATGGGCCCATACAAGGTGCAGTCTTTCACATTTTGGTAGCCTAAAATTGAGCATGAATTGCAAGGGGATTTAGAGAAATGGCAAATCCATTAGCACCAGGCAGAATTGGGTTTGAATGCAGTCTCCACTGTTGCAAAGCACTGTGATTTTCACTAGGCCAAGTAAGCTCTCTAAGACATGTTTGTAAAATGGGCTAATACAGCCTACTTCATTGTGTTATGGATCATAGATATAAATGCAAAATGCGAACTATAAAAATTCTAGAAGATAAGACAGATGAACACTTAGGAGACCTTAGGTTTGGCAATGACATTTTAGATACAACACCAAGAGAACAATTACTGAAAGAAAATTTGATGATCTTGACTTTATTAAAGTTAAAAACATTCTGCAAAAGATGCTGTTCAGAGAATTAAAAGACAAGCCACAGACCAAGAGATAATATTTGCAAAACACATATCTTCTAAGAACTTATATCCAAAATATGCAAGGAACTCTTAAAACTCAACAATAAGAAAAGAAACAATTAGAGTATGGGCAAAACGTCCGAACAGACATTGCACCAGAGAAGATATACAGGTTGCATATGAAGTATATTTAATATCATGTGTCATAAGGGAATTTCAAATTAGAAGAACAATGAGGCACCACTACACACCTACCAGAATGACTGAAATCCAAGAGAACTGACACTATCTAATTCTGGTGAGGATGGGGATTAATTAAACCTCTCATTGCTGATGGAAATGCAAAATGATAGAGCTACTTTGGGAGAGAGTTTGTCAATTTCTTAGAAAACTTAACATACCCTTACCATGTGGTCCAGCTCCTTGGTATTTATCCAAATGAATCAAAAACTTGTGTCCACACAAAAACCCTGCAGGCAAATGTTTATAGCAGCTTTAACCATAAGAGCCCAAAACCCAAAACAACCAAGATATCCATCAGTAGATGAAGGGATAAGCTGTGGAACATCCAGACAATGTGTTATTATTCAGTGATATAAAGATATGTCATATAAGGTTATGGAAAAATATAGAGGATAGTTGAATGCATATTACTAAGTGAAATACATCAGTCTGAAAAGGTTACCTACTGCATGATTCCAACTATATGATGTCTTAGAATGGAAAAAAACTGTAGAGACAGTAGAATTATTGATAGTCATCAGGGTTGAGGGAGGAGAGAAGGGACGAATAGGTGAAGAACAGGAGATTTGTAGAAAGGTGAAAATATTCTGCTTGGCACTGCAATGGCAGACAAATAATATACTTGTTTAAACCCAAATAATTTTGTAACACAAAGAGTGAATCTAATGGAAAGTATGAAATTTAGTTAACAATAACACACTAGTATAGCTCAGAGATATGTTGGGTTTGGTTCCAGCAGGTCACCCCAATGAAGTAAATAATAAAGTAAGTCACATAAATTTTTTGGTTTCCCAGTGCAAGTAAAAGTTATGTTTCCACTGTATTATAGTCTATTAAATGTGTAAAATACATCTAAAATGTACATACCTTAATTAAAAATACTTTATTGCTAAAAATGAATACAATCATCTGAGCCTTCGGCGAGCTGTAATCTTCGCTGGTGGAGGGTTTTGCCTCAATGTTGGTGGCTGCTGAATGAACAGGATGGTGGTTGCTGAAGGCTGGGGTGGCTGTGGCAATTTCTTAAAATAAGACAATGAAGTTTGCCGCATCAGTTGATTCTCCCTTTCACAAAAGATTTTTTCTGACCATGTTATGCTGTTTGATAGCATTTTACCCACAGTAGAACTTCTTCCAAAGTTGGAGTCGATCTTCTCAAACCCTGCTGCTGTTTTCTCAACTAAGTTTATGGAATATTCTAAGTCCTTCGTTATCATTTCAACAGTGTTCACAGCATTTTCAGTAGTAGTAGATACCAGGGCAAGAGACCACTTTCTTTGCTCATCCATAAAAAGTAACTGGCTCATCAGTTCAAATTTTATCATGAGATTGCAGCAATTAGTCATATCTTCAGGTTCCACTTCTACTTCTAGTTCTTTTGCTATTTCTACCACATCTGCAGTGACTTCCTCCACTGAAGTTTTGAACCTCTCAAAGTCATCCATGAGTGTTAGAGTCAACTTCCTCCAAACTCTTGCTAATGTTGAAATTTTGACCTCTTCCCTTGAATCACAAATGCTCTTACTGGCATCTAGAATACTAAGTCCTTTCCAGAAGGTTTTCAATTTACTTTGCCCAAATTCATGAGAGGAATCGTTATCTATGGCAGCTATACAGGCTTACAAAATGTATTTCTTAAATAAGACTTGACAGTCAAAGTTACTCTTTGACCCATGGGATGCAGAATGAACGTTGTATTAGCAGGCATAAAACAACATTGATCCCCTTGATATGTAAGTAACAATGTCTCCATCAGAGTTCTTGGTTGACCAGGCATATTGTCAATAAGCAGTCATATTTTGAAAGGAATTTTTTTATTCTGAGAAGTGATCTCATAAGTTCATTTGAAATATTCAGTAAACCATGCTGTAAATAGGTGGGTTGTATCCAAGCTTTCTTGTTCAATTTCTAAAGCACAGGCAGAGTAGATATAGCATAATTTATAAAAGCCCTAGGATTTTCAGAATGGCAAAAAACAAACATAGCCTTCAACTTAAAGTCACCAACTACAGTAGCCTTTAACAATACAGTCAACCTATCCTTTGAAGCTTTGAATCCAGGCCTTGACTTCTATCTATGAAAGTCCTAGGTAGCATGTTCTTCCAGTAGAAGACTATGTTGTCTGCATTGAAAATCTGTTGTTTAGTGTAGCCACCTTCATCAGTGACCTTAGCTAGATCTTCTGTGTAACTTACTGCAGCTTCTTGTGCTTCCCCATGTACTTTTATGTTAACGGAGATTGCTTATTTTCTTAAACCTCATGAACCAATCTTTATTAGCTCCAAACTACTTTTCTGCAGCTTTTTCACCACTCTCAGGCTTTGTAGAATTGAGGAGAGTTAGGAGATTGCTCTGGAGTATGTTTTGGGTTAGGGGAATGTTGGCTAACTGTTTGGCACAAGAAGCCTAGCTTTTGGCCTATCTTAGCTTTCAATATGCCTTACTCACTAAGCTTAATCATTTCTAGCTTTTGATTTAAAATGAGAGATATGCTACTCTTCCTGTCACTTGAACACTTAGAGGCCATTGTAGGGTTATTAGTTGGCCTAATGTTAGTAAAATTGTGTCTCTGGGAAAAGGAAACCAGAAAAAAAGGAGAGAGATGTAAGAATGGATGCTCAGTAGAGCAGTCAGAACACACGCATTTATCAGTTAAGTTTACGGTGCCCCAAAATAATTACAATAGTAACATCAAAGATCAGTGATTACAGATTACTGCAATAAATATAATAATAAGGTAAAAATTTGAAATAGTGTGAAAGTTACCAAAATGTGACACAGAGATATGAAATGAGCACATGCTGTTGGAAAAAAATGACACTAATGGATTTGCTCAACACAAGGTGGCCACTAACCTTCAATTTTATTAAAAAAATGCACTATCCACCAAGTGCAATAGAGTGAAGTGCACTAAAATGAGGCAGCCATATCAATATTGGCTCATCAATTGTAACAAGTGTATCACACTACGGCAGATATGCACAACAGACTCTATTAGACAGAGTTCTTCAAAGAAACAGAACCAACGGATATGTGTACATATAGAAAGAGGGAGAAAGATTTACTTTAATGAATTGGCTTGCGATTATGGAGGCTGGTGAGATCAAAATCTGCAGGGTGGGGACAGCATGCTGTAGACTGGGGAAGAGATAATGTTGCAGTTCAAGTTCGGCCATCACTGGCAGAATTCCTTCTTCTCTGTGGGAGGTCAATCTCTGTTCTATTCAGGCTTCACTATCTCATGAGGCCCACCCACATTATGCAAGACAATCTCCTCACAGTCCACTTATCTAAATGTTAATCTTATATAAAAACACTGTCTTTGTCCCTTTTGAATTGCTCTAAAGGAATACCTAAGACTGGATAGTTTATAAAGAAAAGAGGTGTATTTGACTCAGGGTTCTGCAGGCTGTCCAAGAAGCGTGACTCCTGCATCTCCATCTGGGGAGGCCTCAGGAAGCCTCCTCTTCTGGCAGAAGGCAGAGAAAGCAGGCGTTACATGGTGAGAGGGAGGAAGCAAGAGAGAGAGACGGGAGGAAGAGGCCAAAAATTCACTCATTATCACAAGGACAACACCAAGCCACTCATGAGGCTCGTGTCATGAGGCATGAAACACTGTAGCCCAAACACCTCCCACTAAGCCCCAACCCTAATATTCGGGATCACATTTCAACATGAGAAGGGACAAATATTCAAACTGTATCCAATGACCTCACAGAAACATCCAGAATAGTATGTTTGACCAAATATCTGGGCATCATGGCCCAGCCAAGTTGACACATGTAATTAACTACCACACAGGGGAAGTGTTGGGGGTATAGATAAGTATGCAGAAACTCTCTGTATTTTTCTCCTCAATTTGACTGTGAAACGAAAATTGCTCTAAAAATCGTCTATTAATTAAAACAAAACAAAATAAATCTAGCCATATTTCATATATCAATGGAAAAGAACCTAAACTCTGCAAAACATTTTAAAGAGGTTTATTCTGAGCCAAATAAGTGCAACCATGGCCCAGAGAGCCATGTCTAAGAAGCCTTGAGCAAGTGGCCTTGCTGTGGTTAGGTTACAGTTTGCTTTTATACATTTCAGGGAGATGGGAATTATACATAAAGTCATAAATCAATACATGGAAGGGGTACATCAGCCCAAAAAGGCAGGAAATATCAAAGTGGGGCATGACAGCTTATAGGTGGGTAGAAAGATTCTTTGATTTGTAATTGGTTAAAGAAATGAAGCTTTGTCTAAAGACTTGGGATATTAAGATAAGGAAGTCTGCTAATCAGAGACAAGCCACTGAGCACATACCCAGACTCAAGTGATCTGTTAAGTAAGCTGATGACCTACAAGCATGGCTTAACCTTTGCCTTACAAGGTTTTAGGCTTGTTAATGAGTTTGTATTTTGTCATTACAAAAAATAACTCAAAAGGGATAGGGCATAACTAGGCATATCCGACCTCCCTCCTCCTCATGGCCAGCAGCTCAGCTTTAATGGTTTTCTTCTGGGGGTGGGAATTGGTCCTCTTGGCCAAGAGGGACCCATTCAGTTGGTTTGGGGTACTTAAGATTTTATTTGAGTTTACAATTTATACACAAATATTATCCTTTATTATTTTTAAGATTTGTTTTTCATATTTAGATTTCTAATCTATCTGGATTTATGATATAGGGAAGCACAGTTATTTTTCTTCCATGAAGAAAGTCAGTTACTTCTCTTTCCTAGCACACTTTTTCCCATTTAATACACTAGATTCTGAAAATCACTGTGGTCTTTCCACTGCACCCCACTTCTATTGACCTATGTCTTAGAATTATTCTGTCTTAAATAATGCTGCATTTCATTGACTCTAAGATGCATATTTATTTTCACATTATATCATTTCTGAAGTTGGGATTGTTTTACTACTGATGACATGCCATAGCTCAATTGAAAGCATTTTTTATTTCTTATCGATTCATGTAATATTCATGTATCTTATAGTTAGTGTCATCTAGGAATCAATGAAATGTAACGTACATTTTATCATGGAGAGAAATATCTTCTTCCTTTAATGTTATCTTGCCTATTCTTGGACCTACAGACTTCCATATTTGGGGGGCAATTTACATACACACACACACACACAAATCTTTGGGGAATGTATAAATCTACTTGTTTTGTCATAACAAAATACTGTACACTAGGGTGGCTTAAACAACAGAAATTAATTTTTCACAATTCTGGGGTCTGGAAAGTCTAAGATTGAGATCAAGTTCTGGCCAGGTCAGTTTCTGGTGGGGGCTCTCTTTCTGGTTTGCAGATGGCGCCTTCTCACTCTGTCCACCTGTGACAAAGTATCCAACTCTCTAGCATCTCTTCCTACTGGATCGGGGCCCCACCCGTATAGCCTAATTTTACCGTAAGTGCTTCTTACTCCAAACACAGTCACACTGGGAATTAGGCCTTCAATAGTGGATTTGAGGGGAATACCTTTAGTTCATCACACCCGTGTAACTTCCCTCCTTTTTGTTTAATAAGGAGTGTAGAAGTAAATCATCCAGAGATAATATGTGCAATGGGAAGAGAAGCGAGACACTGGCAAGTAATATTCAAGCAGTGCATAGAAAACTAGGACCCATAGAAGACAGCAATGTGGTGCTGACAGTGACAGGCCAACTCGGGGGTTATCGGAAGAGAAAGTTTCTAGAACATGAGAATAGTGATTAAAGGGAGAAGTAAAATTCTCCCTCAATTTGGCGATTAGATCATGGAGCAATACCATGGGAGCAGTTTGAGTGCAGTGGTGCAGGCAGAAGCCTCAAGACTGGAGGTGGATAATGAGGCAATGTCATCGATGGAGGACTATTTTTCAAGGACATCCATTGTGATAAGGGGAAAGTGGAAACACAAAGCAGGACACAAGAATAAGGACTTCGATGCACCCTGTCCCCTGTCCTCTCAGTTGCACAGGAAACAGAGTGGGACCTGGAATGTGTGACACGGAGGTCAGGCACCAACTGTGTCCATGAAGGTGACTGACAAAGCAAATTCTTATCAGAGAATGATGACAACAATAAGAACGCTGAGGTGACAAGGCACCAGGTGATCACAAGCAGCCCCAGCTGGGGCCTTGGAGAAGCAATAGTGGGACTGAAGGCCCCAGGCACACCAAGCTGCAGGAACCCTGAGGCCAGGCTCTTGGCTTGATGACCCACACATATCAGAAGTTCAGGGCAAAAATCAAAGAGCAAAGGGCATCAGTGAGCCTGTTCCCAAGGGCACCCACCCAGGGCCCAGCTTCACTTTCCTCTAAAACAAACAAATACAAAACCACTGGACTTGGCCCAAGGAGTTCAGGGCACTTTATCATTTTATTTTGTAAATAAACCCATAATTATATCTGAATTGGAGAGAGTAAACATTACAAATTCTTTCTCTTCCTGTCTTTTTATGGTTGTTATCTTTGGATGCGGGGACTGTAAATGCAGCATTGATGATTACCATAGTTTCAAGCCTCTATCCTCCTCCTCACTGTAGGCCAAATAGCTGTCAAGGAAAAAGTAAGAAAATTACACAGTGGTAATTTTTATAGATAGTCTCCCTGGGGTACACTTCCCTGATCCATTTAGTTAATGGGCACATTGTAATGGAATTCATGATTTCTCAAGTAGAAAACGCACAACATGGAACATTCGCAGATATGCATGTATAGCTTTACGAAAGCACGGTTAACAACATAAAACATGTGTTTGACATGAATCCCAGAGGGCAACTAAGAAAACTAATGTCTTAGTCAGCTTGGGATGCTGTAACAAATCACCACAGACTGGGCGGCTTATAAACAGCACAGGTACACATGCACACACAAACACACACATGCACACACAAACACATGCACAGTGTATTGCTTGAACAGCGCCGCTCCAAAATACATGTCTGCCTGGAACCACAGCACAAGACTTTACTTGGAAACGGGTTTGCAGTTATAATCAGTTAAATTTAAATGAGTCCATACTAGAGTAGGGAGGGCCGTAATCCAAAAACTGATGTGCTTGTAAGAAGAGAACCCTGAGACCCAGAAGGAAGAACACACTTGACAATGGAGGCAGCGTGGAGAGGCGCAGATACAAGGCAAGGGAAGACCGGGAGTGCTGGAAACCACCAGACGCTTGGAAGAGGCAAAGAAGGTTCTTCCCTAGAACCATCAGAGGGAGCCTGGCTCTGCCAATACAACCCGATTTTGGACTTTTGGCCTTCAGAACTGTGAGACAATAAATTTCTATTATTTTAAGTCATGTAACTGGTGAAACTTTGCTACAGCAGCCTCCGTTTCGTTCAGAATTTTTCTCTCCACAAACCGATATGTTTTAAACAATACCAAATTCACCTTCATTTTAAACAATACATGATTCATCTTTTTCAAATGGATATACGATATTACCTTCCGTTTCCAAATTTTTCAGACTTTCCAATTATCCACTGAACAAATCTCCATGGCAACGTGTGGCTGCTGCAGTGTGAGGCTGCCCTCAATCACTGGATGTCACCCAAGCCACTTTGTTCCCAGTTCTCTGAACACACACTGCGCTTACCTGTTTTATGTGAATTTTCAGAACAGTCATGTAGTAGTTTGCCAGGGCTACTGTAACAAAGTAGAGCAACAACTGGTGGCTTAAAACAACAAAACTTTATCGTCTCACAGTTCTGAAAGATAACAGTCCAAGACCAGGGTGTTGGCAGATGAGTTCATTCTGAGGGCTTGGGGGAAGAATCTGTTCCTCTCCTCTCTCCCAGCTTCTGGGGAGGGCTGGCAGTTGTTGCTGTTGCTTGGCTTAAAGATGCATCACTCCAATCTCTGCCTCCATCCTCACGTGGCATTCTTCCAGTTCTTCTGTGTCTTCATGTCACCCTCTCTGTACCTCTGTTCTTACAATGACACCAGTCACACTGGATCAGGCCCACCTGAATTCAGTATCACCTTGTCTCAACCTGATTCCATCTGCAAAGACCCCGTTTCCAAATAAAGTCATATTTGCAGGTAAAGGAGTAGGACTTCAGTCTATCTTTGTGGGGAGGGGGACATGATTTAACCCCTAACAAGTCTCTTGATGAATTTTCCCATGTTGAAATTCCACACATAGAGTATGCCCATCTCAAATGCAAACTCGTTGTGAAGACATTCTGGTCCTTCTGAATTAATCAGGGCCAGTGACATATAGTCAAATCCTATACAGAAAACTGGGACCTCCTCAACCACAAGGAGGCCTGGAGAGCTCAAGGAAGTTTTGGCAAATACCAGTTGATCCAAAACATATCATGTACTTGCCATCACTTTGTGTGGACTGTATTTATGAAATGCCTGCATCCCTGAGTACCGTCAGCATTCGACTCATCGTAGCTCTACATACTGGTCACTCTCGTGCAGAGTCCTCAGCCTCCTGCCAGACTGTAGGATCTTTAAGTTCAGTAACAAAGACTCTTACCTGCATTCTGTAAACATCCAGCGTACGTTTCCCAGAGTAGTTTGGGATCTCCTGCCTCTGAATCAGCAGAAACATTGAGTTGAATGTATAATCCCCGTCCCCACCCTCAACAAGAGGAAGCCTCCTCTTTGGGTCAGATCCTGGGTAATCTACACTTTCAGCAAACTTCCCAGGAGGTTATTCTGCACTCTCCTCCCTGGAGGCTCCAAAACACCTGCAGGACACAGGCGTTCCTAGGCTTGCCCCGCTTTGTTCTGGGAGCTGCCTCAGGATCTTTATAACAAAGATTACTTATTTAACCCCAATCAAGTTGATATGCTGGCTGCTATAACCAAAAGATTACTAAATAATTAATAGATTGGAAGCAGAGTTTGTAAAGTAATAGCAAGCAGCTCTAGAGAAAGGTTTTTCAACTTTATATCTCAGTCGGGGGGTGAGAGTGTCCTGTCCCCCGATTCTTTAACAATTCTGGGTATTTCTTCTCTCTTATTTTTCTTAAATTTTCTTTTGCCAATTTCATAGGTGGAAAAATGTCTTTCATTTTAAATATTTTTAATTTGCTTCCTAATTTGGAATAATCATCATCATACGTTTTCTGGCTATTTTTATTTCTTTGTTTATAAATTTATTTTGCCCATTGTTATATTGATATGATTGTGTTCATTTTTATTTCTAAGATGCTTTAAATATTAAGAAGGTTTAAATTGAAAGTTTATTTTCAGTCCTATAGATGTTTTAAAAATTTATTTATTAGAGTTAAGTGCATTGGTCCTCCTGCATGGCTTCCTGAACATTGTGTTTTAGATGTACATCTTCTCTGTGCTTCCCACATTCAGCAACCCAAGCAGAGGCAGCAGAGTTTGAAAGTTCTCAAGCTGTAAAGCGATGTCAAGGTGGACAGAACGGTAGTTGCCGACTGGTGCACAGGCCTAATCCAGCGTCCGCAAAGCCTCAGAAGCACAGCCAGGCCCGCAGGCAGGAGTCCACCTTCCCCATGGAAGGGGAAGTTGTTACAGCAACTTGCCGTGTCATGGCTTACCAAGAGAAAGTTAATTCAACAGTCACTGAATTTTTATAGCTGGGCATGGTTTAAACCCTACACATACACCAGGGCAAATGTCAACGCATCATGCAGATGGCATAAAATATCTTGGCCTCTCGCAGCTGAAAAGGCCGACATGTTTTCCAAAGAAGTTGTGCTAACTTGAATTAGCACCAGCAGTGTATGGGAGTAAAGACTGTGCTACAACTTCTGCCTATTTTTCTATACTTCACTAATTTATTTATTTAAACACGTATAAGTTTGACCTTGTGGTTTGTGCTAAAAATACAGTCAAAACATAAAATATTCACATGTCACTGCCATCAGGGAACTTTCATTCAGGTATGTTATTTAATATTTTAGAAAGATACAATAGAAATTGTTAGCTATCCTAATATTCATTCATTGCCCCTCTTAGATGGGAAATGCAATTTCAGCTGTGCCTAAGATTCTATCTACGGTCTCCTTGCCGTCACGGGGGTCGTGCTGCTGAATTCTAGCCACTGAGGCATGATTCCAAGTGATGGCACCGAGTCTAAACCATACTCTTCAAAGGAAAGAGCATGAAGGGTACCCACACCCTCTTCTGCTTTCTGCAGGTGGGAGGCTGTGGCTGGAATACCAGCAGGGACCACAGCAGAAGATATTCGCAGAACAGAGCTGAAGCCAGCTGGGGCCTTTACAGGAAATAAAATAAACTTGTACTTTATTAAATGTGTTGTTATGATGGATTTTACTGTTTCAACAATAGCTGAGCCTCCCTTTTAAACCAACGTGAAAACTCTTCTTGCTGCCACCTGTCTGCTGCATGGTCATGGGCACGCCATTGTGCCCAAGTCTCAGACTCTTCATGGGAAAAGGTGTGACATTAACACCTCCCTCGTGGTAATAAATAGCATGTGGATTTGAGATATTGCACATAAAAATTTATTTTTCATGTCTTAAAAGATGCTTATAACTGTTTGGCTAGGGACATAGTATAATTCAAACTGGAGCCTAATTACTCTGGGTAATTGTGGATTCAGAGAGGAACAACAAGAGTCTTCCTGCTGGTCCAGGGATTGGTTCAACTGCCCTCCTAACAACAACACATAAATTGTGTGGATTAATGTTTCACATGTGCACATAAATTTAAAAGATGAGAAGATGCCATCTAGCCGGTGCTAATGTGTTTTTCTGAAGGACCCAAGGTAACGAGTTTCCAGCCTGACTCCTCCTGGGTAGATCCTCGGGTTCCTCTGAAGCAGGCAGGACAGCTTCTTCACTCCCCTGTGCCCCTTCTCACGCCCTGAGGACTTTCCTTCCTGGGGCCACGAGGACCAGCAGTCAGGAGGGAAGCATCAACACGTGGACAAGCAAGCTGGTTTCTGGTTCCAGTCCTAACTATCCACTCATTTTGAACTTGATTTCACATTGAGGCACTGGCTGCAGTGGCTCACAGGAGAACTGGACAGAGGTGTGACGGCCACTGTGTAAGAGGATGACAAAGTGTTTTGTGAACTCTAAATCCACCAGCACATCCTGGACAAGCAGGACACTCCCAGCACCCTCTCTTCCCCACCCCTGCCCCTCCTTTCCCTACCCCACTGCCTTTCCGTAGGCTACTCTCAGGGCTGCCCCACAGCTAGTGTCCCCTGTCCCCCTTTTGGGGCTCCCAGACTCCTCCAATGTGTGGCCCTTGTGCCCTGCAGCCCCTCCCAGCCCATCCTCACCCCAGCACTTCACAAGCTCCCCCAAAGAGCAGCAGTGACTTTTCATTAACCAACACCCCTGGCTTCTCCTCTTCAGCCAAGATGATGCCCCTGAAATCTGCTCAAGCTTCCATCCATCTAAGAGCATCTGCAGTCTGTGTCAGTGATGTTCTCTTCCTCACCTCTCTCCTATCTCTCCTTTGCTGGCCTGACACCTGCAGGTTGTGACACATTTATTCCCTCTTTATATACCCTCCCACACCCCAACAATCGTATGCATAATTTCCATCCTAAAGACCCCCCACCAGTAAGTCTACACATGTCCACCCCGAGCCACGCACCCTGCTCCTGAAGGCCCGCAGAACCCTCCCCCGAGGCCAACATCCTCACCGCAATCCTTTCTGTTGATGGCAGGAATCACAATCTCAGTGTTCCTTGCTGAGGCTATTTTAGAGCCACCAGGGATCCTTCTCTCCATTCAAAGGCAGTCTACCCAGGCCGCGGTAGGTGGGGAGGCAGGGAGGACTCCAGGCAGGCCTAGTTCCGACCTGGCCGCCAGCTCTGCCCCACAGCAGCTCTCTGGACACCGCTGGTGATGATTGGGGCACGTCTTCCCGAGCATGAGGTTCGTGTCTGTTTAGCTCCCTCTGCTCTACGTTCCTGTAGAAGAGACGGGAAACAACCGGGTGAGTTGCCAAAGGCTAAGCACACTTAGTTAAGGTTAATATCTCTCAGCTGAATCTATTGTATAAAAACTACACATTTATATCTATATCTCTATCACTAAAAGGTATGGGGAACCTGAACAAATAAAAATACCTCCTTGAATAGGAAGGTTTGTCACAGGAATTGGTAATTTTTGAAGTTATACATAAATTCAATTTAGTCAGAATCCAAAAGCATTTATCTTTGAAATTAAATGACTTAATTATAAAGTTGAACTGAAAAATTAAGTGTGCAAAACTAGGTGAACTATGATAATCATTTGTCAGTTCACCTAATATTTGTAATTTTCCATTTTCCAGACTTTAGGTAGAATTTCTTTATTTTCTTTTTTTCTTTTGACTTTGTGAAGTTAGGTATGGATGTACGAGTTGCTCTGGACAAATAAATATGAATAGATATAAAAATAAAAGCCCAGTGTATTACATTGACCCACTGAGAATTTGGGATTGTTTGTTACTGCAACAATATTCTAAGCTATCGTGACTGACACAGCAGCCAGTTGACAATGGGAATGAAGTAGATCAGTATTTTACAGACTGGACAGGTGAATGGCTCATAATGTGTACTCAAAGATACACAACTTCACTGATATGAGAAATGAGCTCCACTCTTCACCTATTGCAATAGACATTGCAACTGTCAACGGCAGTGTGATAAATAGATTCAGATACATGTCACTAGTTAATGATATGATATATAGCCAATAAATGAAAGACTTAGATCTACAGACACTTAGAAAAGGTTACACATAACATGTATCTAATTTTAAAAGGTAACTTAAGGATAAAATATATTATTATTTTGAAATCAAAACAAAAATGAGGGGGAAGAGAAAGAGAGAGAGAGAATCTAAAATTGTGTGCATCAAACTATTAAAAGAAATTTGTTCTGGGCAGTAGAATGTGTAAATACAAATAAAGATCTTTCAAGAGCTCTTTTTAGCCTGATTCAAGGAGATGGATTGGGGTGATTTTACTTTCTTTTTTCTTTCCTGTATTTTCCAAAACATATACATGATAGAGTAGAATCTTAGTGTCTTACAAGAAGTAAAATATACTAGAGCACAGTGTAACTAGAAGTGATACATTTTTGCTGTTATTTAATCCAATAATTATTTAAAAGAAGTGGTTCATTGCACATAAGGACCATAGGAGGTAGATATTGTAATGAATATGCTGTACTTTTAAATGGAAGTGAAAAAAGTAAAACTTTTTTTAATACTCTCAGTTAATTCATTGGTGAAATAAGAGAACTGAGTTGTGGGATTTTTCTCCTCCTTAATGATATGGAGGATAGCTATACCCTTTAATGCCCAAGGGACCATATTATTTGGTCAAGACGTCATCATTTCTCAGGACTTCCATCACATACCATAGACTGGCCTGCAGGCTCTTTGCTCCTTGTCTTCCAGAAAGCTATGTCTCTGTCAATATCTTATTCTTACCACCAAAATCATGGGATTTTTTCTTACTAACCTTTTCAGTGTGGAAGAGAAGGAGAAGCAGAAATTTCTCCCAAAATAACTCCACAAGCTGACAAGTTAGGCAGTCACAGTTCCACAGATGCTATGAGCCTCCTGAGTCAGAAACAAAGCACTTTATTATTCACAACAGAGCAAACAGGAGGAGCGGCAGTGTTTGTGTGAACTCCCTGTCCTTATATCCTGGGACAACATGGTGGGCCCAGATGGATGTCCCCAGGCAGTGGGTTGCACTGCAGCTGAGGGACCTTGAGCTTAGGGAAGCCGCTGCTTTGATATTGAGCAGTGAGCAAGTCTTCTCTCAATCCCAGGAGAACCAGGTGCAACAACTGGCTAAGGGACACAATTCTGCCTGGTGGTCTCTCACTTCTCAGAACTACCATCTACAGAAACAACCCTGCGATATGGCCCAGGCAAGGGAACAGACAAGCTCTTGTGATTTGGGTGCACTCAGCAAGAGGGGCAAGAGTGCAGGTGTCCCATGGCAGACCACCTCCCAACTTTCCCAACTTCAACTGGGTGATTTTGTTTTATTTATTTTTTTTATTTTTTCAGGCACAGTACCAGTGCAAGACCGGACAATTTTAGAGGGAATTTGTTTTCAGATCTCAAATATTCCTTTTTATTGTCTTGCATTGCCATACATTAAGTCTAGCTGCTCTGACTTTTGTTTGTCTGCTCCTAACTTCCTTCGGCAAGCACAAATCACCCACTTCAGATCAGGGGTGGAGATGCGGCACGTCCAGCCTCCGCCTCTCGGGGGCTCACGGTCCAGCATGGAAACGGTCAGCACATGCTGGGCCCATGGTAAAGAAATCCCTAAGGACTAGCTCAGCACAGGAAAGAGGTGGTGAGTAGGGGTAGAATAAAGGAAAAGTAGTGAAGTTGGGGAAGCCTGGGGAATGGCCCTCCTGAGCAGAGTGTGGGACGTGGGGATACACATCAGATCTCTGTAACAGTAGGCAGGACAACGTCCTCACCATCACCCATGTAACTAGGCTACAGGAAAGAAGAAAATCAATTATTTAAAAATTACTATTTATTATTTTTAGTTATTAAATTGTTGTAGATGAGGAAACTAAGGTACAGAGACCATAATAGCTTCACTTAGTCTCATTGCCTGCAAAAGGAGGACAGTGAACCTTCTGGAGAGGTGAGGAGGCAACACCTTCTCTGTGCTCTGGGGAAATTTGCCACAGACCAACATGACTTCATCCCAGGGGCCTCCCAAACACTGGATGCAGCTGCCTTTGGGAAATCAGCCTCATCCCAACAAAGTAAGTGTTCACCCACCACACTGAACTCACCTGCCTACGTCACATGCCGAAGGCCACTTGCTCTAGATATTCGACTAAAATTTCCACTTTCTCTCTAGGTACGTTGCAGACATTGGTAAGTCGAGACCCCAAAACAGATCATTCTCATCAGACATGTACCCTATAATTGTGGCCTTTTACTCAGGTTTTTCCTACTGTGTCTTTGCCCGTCAACATTTGAGATTCTGATGGTGGTAGCCTGAGAAGTTGTTCTTTGAACTGAACTGTCCCATGGAAATCACCCTGGAGAAATACTAAATATTTTCATTTTGAAGAGGAGATGCATTTAATGCATACTTTCACAGGGAAAATTACTTTAATTTGTTTATTTCTTGCTATTGAATTTCTTTGCTATTCTAGAGTACTCCATGAAGCAAAACAAACTACTCAGCGAGGCCTTGGAAGCTAAGCCAGGACTGAAGGGTGATCACAACACAGACACAGATGTTAGACTCACAAGGGGGTGGAGGGGGCTTGCCAATGGCATGGACTTCTTGGGAATGGAAGGCTCTGTGCTTTGAGGTAGTGAGTTCACTGTAAGGGGAGGTGTTCAAACACAGACTCCAGGCAGGTGTGTTTGTGAAGGATGCTGCAGTAGATGTTGGGAATCTTTAAGTTCACCACATACATTTTACAAAGGAATAAACTAACATTTATGAATAAATAAATTTTACGTATGCAGAAAAAGGAGTAAATGGTCCATATACCAAAGGCAGAGCTCAGAACTCATCCAGATCAGGCCATCTGGACTCTCTCAAAGCATGATCCCTGGGACCTGGGAGGGGCAGGCCTCCCTCAGCTGCCTCAGAGCAGCACATACAGGACGTTCCAGCACCTGTAGCCCTCCATGCCACAAAAGTGTACCTGGTGATGAGTACACTGAAAGCCCTGACTTCAGCCTGATACAGTTCATCCCTGTAACAAAAAATAATGGTACCCCTTACATGTTTGGAAATTTTTTAAAAAATTAAAAATTAAAATTAAAAAAATATGTTCAAAAAATGTTTCTCATGACCGAATTTGCATATCAACTCTTCACATTATCTGTTATTTCAACTCTGATGTGAAAATTCAGAACAAAGAAAATCAAAAAATGAACAGAACCTTCTTCCTTGCCAATGTATTGTTAAACTCAGGATAACATCACAGAATGCAGAGATGGGTTGTCTACCCTATGTCCAAATCCTCAGTGCAAACTTTTCACTGCAGACTGGAAATAGGTTAGTCATATCGTGTTGTCATTGGCCTTTCTTGTCGAGTATAAGATTCAGTTCAACTAGAATGTTTTGAGAAGGTGGTATTTAATGATTTCAAACTTCAGTGAGAATTAATGTTTACTGGTGTGAGGAAAGATGCTGTTCATTATTCCTTTAGTCGCATTTGTAACATTCATTCACTTACACACACATAAACCCACTGAAGGGCCACTGATCGCTCTGAGATAGTCAGAGGGCAAGATTCTGGAGCTATGTATCCTTTATCCAATGCAGTGTTCTGACTAATGTTAACATGTGCATTCTGTCACAGTGGACCACTGCCATTGCAGGATGGTGACAGCTCACCACCATGCTTTCCATGTGACAGAATCAAAGCAGTGGGGTCCTGCTGGACAAACTTACACATGTGTCCTATGTGTTAACAGTAACCTACCCATTACCAACCCAAACACTCACTCAGCAGAGCTCAACAAAACTATAATGCTTTCCATAATCAACCAGCCTCCTGATCCCAAGAGATTCTTTCTGCTTCCAAAATGCTCCTCAAACATGCTCACTGTCTACAGCTCCCTTTCCATGCCCTGAGATGCTTCAATTGTGACTTGGAATGTCACAGGAGCCTCCCAGGTGACTTTTCTGTCTCTTTGTAATCCATTCTCCAAAGAACTAACTGAGAGAAGTTTTAAAAACATATATCATGATAGAATGGTTTTTGGTGATAGATTAACTATGGAATATAAGGAAAAATCAAAAATTGACAAGTTCCATTAGTGAACTGTGTGCATGTGCCACGTGCCAGGGCAATCATCAGTGGGGCAACATTATCACCCATCAAACCATCACCAGTGTCCTCACATGGACCTCCTTGGGCCGTGCCAGGCACACCCACGCAGAGGCACAGGCCCCGTCCCCTGGAAACTGCAAAGCTCAGAGTCAGTCACAGCGCCCACCCTGGCACTCACCAGCTTGCCCATTCTTGTGTTTTCTGGCACCACCTTACCTGGATCATCCTCCATAAATGGCCTGTGCTGGAGACATACACCTCAGTGCTGCAGAATGACCCCCAGGCCACCTGGAGCTCCGATACCTGCAATCGGAAGCCAGTGCCAGAGCTTGTCCTTCACCCCCATCAGCCCCCCACTCTGAGGGTGAGTCTGACTCTCCCTTTCGTGGGCCTCCCCTAAACACCATGGGCAAGTCCCCACTGAGGCACCGTCCCAGCTGCCCCAGCACATCTCTAGGTGGTTTCTGGGACAGAACCAAGAGCCTACTTCTCTCTTCCTTGGGATGCAGCCAGGGCCCCTGCTATCCTCACTCTATTAGGAGGCTGGGGATGCCTTTTGCCAAGGAGCCTAAGACCCCTTCCCATAACTCTCTTGAGCATGGGTGCCAGGAGCCCCGACCTCACCACTAACGGACCTGGCTCTCCCAGCTCGCCCTGGAAGGCTGGCCCCGCAGAGCAGGCATCTCTGCACCACACACAGCAGCAGCACACACGGCTTCGCTTCAGCCCGCTTGCCTTCTCCTGCGGCCTGCTCTTCTCCTGCTATTCTACTTACTCGAAGGAAATGGCCATCCTTCTGTTCACAGTGTGCCCCACCGCCGGTGAACACTGACCCGCAACCCCTGGCGGCTTCAAGCCAGCGCCTCCCTCTCCCTCTCTGGGCTATTCTCCAGTTTGGGACAACCTTGGGGTGCTCATTGCCTTCCGCCTGAAACAGTCGATCTTTCAGTCTTTCACCCACAACCCATTCTGCTCCCCAGAGCTAGATTCCCTTTCTAGGAAACAATTTAATCATGTCACATGTCCCTTCAAAAACAAACAAAATTCTCTCTAGTGAAGATAGTTTTGGGTTTTTTTTTCTTTTAATCAAAATTTCATTCACAGGATCTGACAACAGGATGGATGTTGGAAATTGCTGTGACAGGACAACTCAGACTGAGTGACGCGTTGCCCTTTGCTTCCAGAAGACAGACAGGACGTGGGGGTGGGGATGGGGACTGGAGAAGGTGCTGAAGGCCCCAGGGCGGTCGGAGGACTTGCGGAGCTCCGAGCACCCACCCTCCTCCTGACCACGCGGCCCTTCCTGTAGTCCCTGCACTCCGACGTCCCGCACGTGCTGCGCCCTGTCCTGCGTGGCTTATTTCCATAAAACTATTCTATCTGGGACTGTTCACATACACCGAGAGGTTCCCTGACTCGGAGGCCGTGATTAGGCTCCTCTTCCGTCACAATGCTCCCCCTCCTCCCTTCCCACGTCCCCGCCGCTCAGGTCTGTCCCCCATTCGGGACCAATTCTGGCACCTTCCGTGTCCCTCGGCCAAAAGTCTTCCTGCTCTGACCATCGGAGACCTGTTTCCATAATTCTCACCTGTACTATCCCTCTCCGTCTTAGACAACTGGCTGCGAGGCTCATCTCCGCTAGGAGACCGGAGCTCCTTGTGTCTTCTTTCCCTACCCCAGTACCTCGCACAGTCCCAGGGAAGCCATCCAAAATACTCTGGATTGTGTGAATTGAAAAATAAATGTCCAATCACCCTGATTAGGTTCTAAATTTTTCTAGTACATGGAAAATAGTTTGTTTTTGTTTTCGCTTCTATTATGGTATCTACCGAAACACATTAGAGAAGATTATGTTGATTATTAAGCCATTAGGTTTTTCCCATGATCAACCATTCTGCAAAATATAATATTTATAAAGTTGTACTCGAGTTCTTAAAAGGCATAACAGTATTTTTTCTCTTCACAGTATTTTTGAGAGCCGGAGCTCTGGAACTTGTGCAATTAAGTGAGTCTTATTATGGACCAGTAAACCCAAGGCCGGAGAACCCATTGATAAATCCTTGGGGATGAGCACGCCTGCCAGGGCTTTCTTTGGGAGGCATTTCCTCCCATAACATGTGCCACTAGGTGCCAGTGTTGTTCTACCAAATTGGCTCTCTGAAAGTACAGGTGGTCCCCACTTTCATATGCCTAGCATTGTTGAAAATGATGGTTTTTCACAGAAGGTAGAAAAGCAAGTCTATTAGAAGAATGAACTTTATAACCTATGTTTGTGCAGATTGACATTACATTAAACAACTAAACAAAAAGATTGACTAAAGGGAAATACAGGTGTTTATTAGGTAATATTAAGCCAGTTTAGAGACAAAAAGTAAAAAATAATCGCTGTTGAGATGCTCTTAACTTTGCAAACCAAGCATGCTCACTTGTTGCTCATTGAGAATATGCAAAATGAACTGAAAGTTACTGTTCAATTCATACGATTGCACAAGGAACATTCTCTCTCTTTCTTCTCTCTCTCTCTCTCTCTCTCTCTCTCTCTCTCTCTCTCTATATATATATATATATATGTATATGTATATTTATGTATAACTCTTCAGTAAAAATTTTCATGTATAGCAACTTAGGAAGCAAGTAGTTTATTTCAACATATACTGAATAATTGTGCTATAATACTTTGTCTATTTATCAGCAATTAGAGACAAGCTGATACCAAACTTGTTTGTGTTTCTAATAAATTATTTGGGTGTGCTTTGTCCACATGTTGTGGTATGTGCAGAATACCATGTGATTATTACTTGCAATTAGTTTTCCACAGACCATGTTAGTTAGTCGCAGATGGTACATAACTCATGATAGTTGTAATCATGCCTTCCAGAAAAGATGAACAAATGAGGTTTCACATCAGGAGAAATGAATGCAGACAACACTTACCAAAGTTATTTTGTGTGTGTGTGTGTGTGTGTGTGTGTGTGTGTGTGTGTGTGTGTGAGAGAGAGAGAGAGAGAGAGACAGACAGACAGACAGAGAGATAGAGAGATAGAGAGAGAGAGAGAATGAATTCATCTTCTTGGCTATGGTATTTTTTTTAATACAACGGCATAAAAGCATGTGCTCTGAAGGATAATAAAATTACCAGGTGAACATTACAGTTTAAAATGCTAGTTATTAGAAACAGTTGTTCATGACTTACTGCATTTCCAAGAGAACAGCAAGGGGCACTCTGCTTTTCTGACTCAGTGTTGATTTCAAGACAAGTCCTACATTACTGAGCTAAACAGCACAGTTTAGCATTCAGTTTTGCATGTTCCCCAAGATTTAAGGCATCTCCACAGAACACCAGCAACAGCAAGAAACAGTGAAATTATAAATCCCTGCTTATGCAGCAATAACAAAAGGCACTGTTTGCATGGTGTATCTTTTCCCTTTCACTTACGGTAACATATTATTAGGAAGCTGCAAAACTACAAAGGGGAATTTTTTCCAAACAGCCCAGTGAAAGAGACAGATTCCTGAAGTTGGAAATTTTATCACTTCAGGAAAACTTTCATTCTTACGTCTTTGAATTTTATCTCTATCAATTTCTATTCTTCTCGTCTCTAGAATCTAATAAAATTTATATTTTACTTCCTTATCATATTTTTCATTTATATTTACTTTTTTCATAATAGTTCATATCTTTGCCTATATTCCAGAAGTAGTTGTGAACAAAAAATTTGTCAGTATGTCAGTACTTTATTGGCATATTGTCTGTAAGTAAAATCAATAATAACGACAATAGCGAATTTTGTAGGTAGTGAATTCAAAAAGTGGAAAAATTACTGGACTAAAATGACATATGAAAGGAAGAGGTGATGGTAAGAAGCACGTCTGAGTTTTTGGTACCACTCTGCAAGCACGCAGAGAGAGTGACCCAGCACAGATATTCAATTATGTCTGAATGCGCCACGGTTTGTGCAACCATTCACTTGTTGAAGGGCATGTGGGCTGTTTCCAGTATTGGGTGGAGTCCTTCATGCTGCTGTTCCTGCAGCCCCTGAGTTTCTGTGCGGAAAGGAGTGTCTCAGTCCCTTGGGGGCAAAGCTGACCCTGGGCAAAGTCACATGTGGCAGGCCACTCTGTTGCTCCCTGGCCTTCCTCTTGTCTCTGGGCATAGCATTGGTGGGGTGAGGGGCTCTCAGGCTTGCAGGGACTGGTGAAGAGGCTACCTGGGCCATGTCCCTGTGTGTTGGGGTCCCTCTTGCCAGTTTTCCCAGTGGCCTCAGCATCTCCCTGTGGTGGAGGGCAGTCTTGGTCTCAGTGGAAAATGTAGGTCCCCTGGCTGCTTGTTGTTAATGGGGCTCCATTTCCACCCCCTTCCCTGAAGGTACCAGAGATCTCAGTTCAGTGCAGGGAAGCATGAGCCTATCCAAGCTGCCTTCTGTTGCTGGTTTGGGAGTCAGGAAATTCTGGGCCTGGGACTCCTTCCTACACTGGGTGGGGGAACTGAGACGCCCATGCTGCACTGTCCCTCCACGCCCAGGGCCAGAGATAATTGACGAGTTCTCCTTTCTCTGCATTCCAGGCTTCTCATGTGGTTGTCTCTCGCATTATTTCCAGGGTCTACAGTTGTATTTAGCAGGGAAAAGCAGAGAGAAAACCATTTCCACCATCTTATTTGGACCAGTAGCACCCTGCTAATAAATTGTTAACTAAATAGATTGGACAATTTCCTGCAACGACATCACTTTACAAACGTGTTGGAGGTGACATAGACACCCTTCATGTGCAGATAATCATGTTAACTGAAGCAACGTTTCAGATATTCACAGAAAACAACAAGAGTTGCATTCATTAACTGAATTGTATCGAATAGTCAAAGAACATAAAATTTTAATCATATACATGCCTTTCCAGAGAATAAAACATAAGGAATGTTCCCAAAGTAATTTTAAGAGTGTAGTCCAAATGTAATATAAATTCCAAATTTAGTATGCAAAAAAGAAAAACTACAGATCAAGATTATTTATGGGCATGAATGGAAATATCCTAACAGAATTTAAGAAAACTTCAGCCAGCAATATATTAAAAAGATAAAATCCAAGTTAGGTCCCTCCCAGGAATGCAAGGCTGATTCCAGATTAGACAATCTATTTCTGTGATTCACTACTTTAAAGATTAAAGAGAAAAACCACATGATTTTTACAGTTTATGTAAAAAAGCTTTTGATATAGAAATGTTAGAAACCAGAGTATTTAGACGTTATGAAAAGTGAAAAGGTATCAACATGATAAAGCTGCTGATTCCAAAGGAGGTACTAAACCAGATGTACATTTTTCAAAGGACAGAGCCACACCACATTTTAGTCCCTTCACTCCAAAATTAATAAATAAAACGAGGCTACAAAATACAGCCTTCCATATGCCTAGACACAGAGGGAAACTGAATAGTAATTTCTACCACATATGACCAATCTTGGTAATAATGGGGAAATCATAATTAAGATCGCATGTGACACTGTTTCGTAAACATAAGCCAAAGCAAAGACTTCTACAAAGGAAAATTTTGGTGCAAATGTAGAGCAAGGAACAGTCTAATGACATGCAATTATTTCTGTAAAGTGAAGAGAGATTTGGAAGTACTGAGTAGCTTACAAAATGTACCTATGATACGAACCAACACTTCCATCCCTCTGTACGTATCTACCCTAGAAAGACCAAGACGAGCATAGATGTGTACAAGGAGGCTCACGGCAAGCCATGGTGACAGATGGGAATGTTCTCGTGGTTCAGCCACGAGAGGCGGCCTAGACATGTTGCTGTGTCTTCACCCCGTCGAACACTGCACGCAGTGAAATGAGTGCCTTAGAAATGAATGTATCCACATGACAAAGTATGAAAATGTGAAAAAAAATTAAAAGTTAGAAAAAGGATCATATAATAACCTGAAAGAATATACTGGCCTGAGGTTGGAGACAATAATAAGAAGAATAGAAAAAAACAAGAGGTATGAAAAGATGCATATATCATGCTACTACGAATGCAAAAATATGCAGAATGATTACATATGTCTATAGAGTAATATATAGCTATGTGTGTGCGTATATACATCTCAATATCTCAACTCTACTGCTGGAAAGGTGCATTGGAAACTCCGAGCTTGGCCTGCAGCCACGTCTGGACTCTCACGTCCCTCAGTACTCGCCACTGTGGGTGTATAGCGCCACATGCAAAGTGTTGTTAACACCGATTCAAGGCAGTGGTGACTTCTAGAAAGACGAGAGGGGACTGGGTCTTGGAAGGCCATGAAGGGCAATATTTTTATGTTTCATTTTTATTTTGTAAGCAATTAGGGGAAGTAGCAACGTTTATCACATTATGCTTTATATATGTATTCATCTGAAGTATTTTATAATTTAAAGGCAAATATTTGTCAAACTGCAGCTGATATTAAATCCACTGTCTTGCTCCAGAGAAAAATTATCAAGCACTTCCTTCGCTTGCCTCTAGAGATTTTCCTTGCACATAAACACTGGGGCAGCTAGCTCCATCCATACCCTATCCTTACCCCAACCCTGTTTCTGTCTCCATCTCTGTCTCTACTTCTATCCCTGTACTCATCTCTCTCTCTCTCTCTCTCTCTACCTCTTTCTCTACTTTTTACCTACATTTTAAAAATCATATTGGAGATACTCACTCTATATTGTGCTTTAAAAAACATTCAATCATACTCCCACAAGTTGCTTCCATGTCAGCTCATGTCAATGCATTTAATTCTTTCTAATATTCACATGGATTTTTATGGATTTCATAAATCAGGATTACCTTCCACTACTCTGTCAATTATCATCTGGTCTTTAATAGTAATTACCTATTACAGACAAAGCTTCTTAAGTCTGCATGCTTTTGCATGAAATTTGTAAGATAAATTCAAAGAAGTGGCCTTTCTGTGTCATAATCATTTCTATATTTTGATAGACATTAACACTAAATATTAGAAAACTTCTTAAGCACCACTAGATAATATGAGAAGTAAAATACATCATCATGTTATTGGGGAATTTAATTATTTTTTAGCATAAGAATTTTTTCACATAAATTTTATTTTTTTATACAATTCACCCATAAATCTGGCCTTATTTAGGGGAACGTCCCCATGCTTTTTTTTTCTTTAATTTTTCTCCATCATTAGTGGAGAAATCCATTTACATTTTATTTCTCTCTGCTGGAGTGATTTTGAATACTTATAGTTCCCTAAAGTCACCTAAAGGTTTTCCCATTTATGTGGACACAGCAATGCATACAGTTATTTAGCTTCCCCTGGAGCAATTTCTATTTCTCTCTCACAGTGTTGTATACTTGATCACTCTGCTCTTTTTTTTCTTGAGTTAACTACAGCTTAACTATACTAATATTGTTGTCGTCTTTCTCATCTGCATTTGTTCTTCCTTTCCTGCACAACGACGCAGGCGTGTGTGTTCCTGAAGGGAAGACTCGCAGCCATCCCCCCCATACAGCCCGTGCAGGACCTCCTGGGAAGAAATGCTCGGCGACCTTCTGCGCAGGACACTGAGGCACGCAGTTCGACATCCGTCCGGGCGACTAATCCCCCATCTTCTTCATTTGTTTCCCTCCAAAGAAGATATAAATACTTTCAAACATCAGCTAATAATGGAGAAATATTGACCTCATTTGAAGTCTCTCCAATTAGAGTGTCTGTACTATACGGAAATTTGACTTGTTGCTCAAGACTTGAAAATTACACCAGTCCTGAAAGCTGCCAGTGTTGTCTCTTTGTTTTCATCAGGGTTCACAGACTGAGGTTCAGATCCTGCCTCCCCCTAACTGCCTGGGTACCTTAGACATATTCCTCAATAATTCTGAGCCTTATTTTTCCCATTTATGACATATAGATTAAAATATTATGAATATTTGGGGAAAGTCTAATTACATTTGTAAGAACTGACCCCATAGCCTGGCACATATTAAGCACTTAGTGTTTGTATTATTACTAAATTTCTAGTTTAATTAGTATTAAATGAAAGAGTTTTACAAACACTGGCCAAGCCTGGCACTTTCTGGCTCAGAACTCAGGATGGAAGCAAGGCGATAGCTATGTTAGTTAGTTTGATTTAAACATTTCACACTGTATACATTTATCAAAACATCACATCCTACTCCATAAATGTAAACAATTATGATTTGTTAATTAAAAATAATTTAATAAAGAACTAATGATTGTACTTCATTGCCCAGGAATAATCTAACCTCCCTGGTCTGTCACACAAAACAAAACCCATTGCCTCCCTAATCTGTTCATTATCTTCAGCCCAATCCCTCTCCCTCTCCTTGTCTATTACTGTTAACAAATTGCCACAGAAATTAGCAGCCCAAAACAGCATGCATGTATGGTTTCACGATTTCTGTGGATGAGGAAGCCAGGCGCAGCTTAACTGGGTCTCCTGCACAGGGTGAACAACCCATGTGAATTTGTCCAGATTTTCCCCTGTTTTAGCACTGAAAAGCCTTCCTCCTAGGAAACTCTTCAGTCCCAGGCACTCTGATATGGTTTTCCAGGAACTTTTCCAGGTATAAAACTGAAAGCCCGCACCCCAGGCCCTCCCCTCAGTCCAGGGCTGCAAGGAGGGCTGATCACCTGGTTCAAGGTCTCTCATTGGTGCATCAAGGCCTTGGCTGAGCTGGAGTCATCTGGAGGCTCAACAGGAGAAGATCCGTTTCCATGCCCACGTGGTTGTTGGCAAGGTTCATTTCCTTGCCGGCTCTTGGCCAGATGCTGCCCTCAGTTCCTTGCCATGGGGGCCCCTCCAACGTGTCAGCTTGCTTCCTCAAAGCAGACAGCTGAGAAGGCCACAGGGAGCCTGTTGGTGAGATGGAAGCCATCATCTTTTGTAACTCAGTCCCAGGATGACATCCCATGACTGTGCCATATTATGGTCAGTTGGAGGCAAGTCACAAGGCCACATCTCCAGGGGAGAGGATTGCACTCTGATAGGAGGCATGGATTTTCAAGGGTCATCTTTGAAGTGTACCTAAGACACTCCTCCTCCAGACACCTCATTCCAGAGGTACACTAATACCTCAATTTTCCCAGGAGCCTTTTAGGTTTTATAAAATTTTGAATCTTCATTGATACCTGCAACACCCTTTATTCCCCATGTACTACTAAAATATACTTATTCCTGAATAATCACACCCAATGTCATCTCCGTTTTAAAGATACTCCTGATCTTCCTGGCCTGTATTCTCCAGGCATAATTAATTATCCAGCCTCTCTTTTCTTGCAGCATTGAGTATATTAATGTTAATTTAGTGTTTACTGCATATGAAAATTAATTTTAATTGTTTAAGTATTTTTCTTTTTGTAGACCAAGTCCCTAAGGAAAGATCTTTTTAATCTATTCATCTACAGAACAATTTATTTTATATCACACCTATTCCATAAATACTCCCCCAAATCAAACAAAAAGTAGGATCCTCATTGCCACTGATCTCACCAAAACAATCATAAGCAGAGGAACATTAGAGACAGGAGTGGAACACCACAAGGCATGAACAACTTAGAGGAGCTCTCAGAAGTCAGCTGTCACCATGTCAGGGGTGGTGGCTTAATGCTGAGTCATCACTTGGAATTCATACCTATTATTTCACTGCTCTCAGTATTTCTGAGGGAAAAGATTTCCAAAAACTGTTAAACCTGTGGTGTGTTTCTGAGTCATTCCTCACCATAGTCTGTTGTGGTTCGTTCACAGGGTGGGGAGGCTTGGCTTGTCCTGATGTGATATTTATCAGTCAGCACAACCATTACCTGGTGGCTTTGTTGAGACCTGCAGAAGACTAAGGGAAACACAGAAAGGTTGAGGGCATTTTTTTTCCTACTGAAGATATATATTTATATATTTGTAAATAATTAGCCGAAGGAAGATACTCTTTGAAAATAGCTCCATATGCACACATTCCATAGACTCTTAGATTTACACAGAATCCAAGAGGTCAACTAGACCAGTGGTTTTCAAAAGAAACCCCTCTCATGAGTTTTTCTTTCAAACAGCTAGATATACTTAATAGAAATATTAAAATAAGTGTGACATTTCCTTTGCTTGCTGAAACCATAAAAGAATGGAGCTTTTGTCATCAAAGTAATAATTTTTATCATGCAAAAGTGTATTTTTGTGTTTACATTCATATGTAAAGGCTGTATTTCAGAACAAGTTTACATAAATTTCAAATGGCCTGGACCCAAAGAGAAGTGCAATTTATTTAAATATTATTACAGCTACATTGTATGCTATTGACGTGCTCATACATTCATAGTGTAAAACAACAGCAACAAAAACCCCTAACACTTAAGGTCAGTTCTGAAATAGATGCATTTTCATTGGTACTCACACTGGTGATGTATGTTTTCCTAAAATAGGAGTAAAGACAGATATACACGATATTTTTTAAAGAGCTAAATATATCAATGGCAATTTCAGTTAAACTAAATTGGAAATCAATGTTCTGAGTTTACCAAAGTACAAGGTCAGTTCTCCAGCTAAGACAGAAAATTAGAGAATACGTTGGAAGGCTTGAGAGAACTTCACAGGGCATGCTGGGTGGTGAGTTATTAGTAAGTACCTATGAAAAATATAATTCTCATATTTATGATTAAAAACCTAATTTTGACCTAGTTAAGAAAGTATATTCAGAGATGACAAAGCAATTAAAACCACCATCTAGGATTATTTACAGCAACTGTGAAGAGATTGATCAATAAGGTCTTTCTAAAATCCCATGTGACAGAAGCTTATGGAACAGTCTTCTCTTATGAAACACGAAAAGCAGCAGCTTCATATTTAGATGTAATGATGAGTAGCACGGTCATTTTTCTGATATGTTTTTATTTGGAGAGATGGAGAGAAATCTCAAAACAGACTCGTGGCTCACAAGTAGTGGTCCCGTTACAAAAGTCTGGAGGGACACCATGAAATTACTCTCAGGTAATGTGAATTTTTTTATTTGTCCTCTGAGAGATAGGGTAGATTAGAGTCCTTCAGGAAAACTAAATTATAAAGAAATAAAACAATTATATATCTTTTTGTCATTGTCAGATTAGTCAAAGTTCAGTTTTACCAATCACAATAAAAGTGACACTTACATGTGAATATAATATCCAGTTTTTGCAAGTTTGACAGAAAGTGGTCTGGCAAGTGCTGTTAACAAAAGGGAAGATCTCTCCCCCTTTCTCAGAAGAGAATGTGCTAACGTTTGTCCAAGTTTAAAATACGCAAACACTAAATTTGTGACTCCACATTTTATACTGTATTCTTATGATACTCATAAGATCATGTATAAGAGTATTTAACCCACTAATTGGTTGATTAAGTATTGTATTACACAAGCACACTATGTGAAACTAAGCAACTGCTGAAGAAGAATGAGGAAGATTTATATAAATTATGTCCAGTGTAATATAATATTCAACAAGCTATACAAATTTTAAACATTATATATAAGTATAAAATATTAACATATTATTATACATAGGTAATACTTACAAATATATTAAAATAGCAACATTTATATATTAAAATAAAGATATCAAAATAAACATGAGTTTTTACTGATACTTCTGAATAATCCGACACTGTAGTGTTCATTTAAGCTTTTCTCTATTGCTTATTTATAACCTCTTTCTCTGCTACTGAGAAACCTGAATATTATGATGGTTGTGCTATTTAGTTACTTATCCATTCAACCCTAATACACATGTCGAGCTGCCTCAGAATCACTAACCAATGCTCCTGTGAGGAGAAAAACAAACAAAAGAGTACAGT
Source organism: Indri indri (assembly GCA_004363605.1). Taxonomy (NCBI): domain Eukaryota; kingdom Metazoa; phylum Chordata; class Mammalia; order Primates; family Indriidae; genus Indri; species Indri indri. The sequence continues at coordinate 107,024 of RJWJ010001197.1, forward strand.
TTATGCTGAGTTTGTTAAATCTTTCTGGCCTTGCACTGCCAGGTCAATACATTGTTTTACAAAGTTACTTATATCATCCTCATTCCTCACCCCTCCCAGTGAGGTTTGCAATTTGGAGGCAGTAAAGTTTACACAGCAATATACTGTTCTATGGCTTCCAACAAGTGCATAGAATCCTGTATTCACCACCATGGTGCCATGTAGAACATGTTCATCACCCTAAACTTTGCCTTGGGCAGCCTCCCTTTCATAAACCTTCCTCTCTCCCCCAAATCCTGACAACCACTCATCTGTTCTTTGTCCCTGTATTCTTTTCCAGAGTGTCATGTGCACGGAATCACACCATATAGGTTTCTGGGTCTGGATTCATTCACTTAGCATTTAAAATTTATCCATGCTGTTGGATGAATTAATAATTGTTCCATTTCATTGCTGTGTGCCATTCCTTTGTATGGATGTACCACAGTTTATTAATTCAATGTTTTATTAGAGAATTTATGGGTTGTTTCCAGTTTGAGGTGATTATGAATAAAGCTGCCATAAACAGTTATGTACAGGCTTTTGTGTGATATAAGTTTTCCTTTTAACAAGCACCAAAATGCTAGGTCATATGGTAAGTTTATGCTTAATTTTATAAAAAATTGATGAATAGTTTTTTCAGAGTGGCTATACCATATTGCATTCCTTTCAGGAATGAATGAAAACTCCTGTTTCTCAGAATCCTCACCAACATTTGGCATTATTATGTTTTGAAAAGTGTTTTATCTATTCTAATATATATGCAGAGTTATCTCACTGTGGTTTTAATTTACATTTCTTTACTAATTGAGGATGTTAAGAATCTTTTCATGTGCTTATTTACTTACCATCTGTATGTCCTCTTTGGTAAGGATATGTTCAGATCTTTTCTCCATATTTATTGTTTTTGTTTTTTTCTTATTATTGAGCTTTACGTGTATTTTATGTTTTCTGAAAAAGTGTCCTGTATCAGATATGTGATTTGCAGTGTTTTCTCCCATACTGTTATTTCTCTTCTCATTCTCTTAATGTCTTCAAAAGAGCAAACTTTCAAAACTTTGATAAAATCCAATTTATCAATTTTTCTTTTATGTATCCTGTTTTTGATACTGTATTTAAAAACTCATTACCAAACCCAAGGCCATGCAAATTTTCTCCTATGTTTTTTGATGTTTTATAATTTTATGTTTCATATTTAGGTCAATAATGTATTTTTTGTTATGCCTCAAGGCTCATTTTCTTTGGCATATGGAGGTCCAATTGTAACAGCAATATTGGTTGAAAAGACTATCCATCCTCTATTGATATTGCCTTTGATGTTTTAAAATCAGTGGATTATATTTCTGTGGGTTTATTTCTGGGCATCCTGCTCTCTTCCATTGATCTATGTCTTTGTCTTTTGCCAATACCAAAGTGCCTTGGTTCCTATAGCTTTATATTAAGTTTTGGAATTCAGTTGTGTGAGCTCTCCAACTTTGTTACTCTTCTTTTTCAGAATTGTTTTGACTATTAGTTCCTTTGCTTTTCCATAAAAATTTTAGAATCATCTCATCAACATATACAAAAAAAAATCTTTACTGCTCAATAAAATGAAAAGGCAACATACGGAATAGGAGAAAATATTTGCAAACTGTATATCTGATAAAGGTCAACATCCAAAATATGTACGGAACTCACATTAAGTCAATAGCAAAAAAACAAATAACCTGATTAAAGAATGGGCAAAAGACCTGCAAATGGCCAGCAGGTATATGAAAAGGAAAATTTGAATCAGGAAAATTCAAATCAAAACCACAGCGAGATATTACCTTACACCTGTTATGATGGCTATTATCAAAAAGACAAAAGGTAAAAAGTGTTGATGAGAACATTGAGAAAAGAGACACTTTGCACACCTTTGTCAGGAATGTAAATTGGTGTAGCTATTATGGAAAGTAGTACAGAATTTGCTCAAAAAAATAAAAACAGAACTACCATATGACTCAGCAATCCCACTTCTGAGTATATATCCAAAGGAAATGAAACCCAGATGTCAAAGAGATGCCTGCCCTTCCATGTCCACTGCAGCTAAGATCTGGAATCAACACAAGTGTCCATCAATGGGTGAATAGATAAATGGATAAAGAAATAGTGCTATGTATGTACATCTAATACTATTTACACATATAAATACTATATATAGTATATCTAAAAATTATAAATATATATAAATAGCATTCCACATATATAGGATTCTATTCATATATACACAGTGGAATACTATTCAGCCTTGAAAAGGAGGAGATCCTGACATTTGCCATAACGTGGATAAACCTGAGGACATTATGAATAATGAAATGTGCCAGACACAGAAAGACAAATACTACGTGATCACACTTACATGTGGAATCTCAAAATGTCAAACTCATAGAAGCAGAGAGTAGAATGGTAGCTAACAGGGGCTGGAGGTTGGGGGAAATTGGAGGATTAAAAGAGAAAGGATGAAAGGAAACCTAATTGGAATTTTTATTGGGATTACATTACCTCTGTAGATGAGATCAAATTGAGAGAAAAATGACATCTTAATAATGTGGAATCTTCCAATCAACAGCTATAGTATATGTTTCTATTTATGTAGATTTTCTCTGATTTCTTTCATCTGTGTTTTGGTATCTTATATTTTCATTTTCATTTAGTTAAAAATACATGTAAAAAAAATTTCCCTAGAGTCTTCTTCTTTGATCTATGGGTAACCTGGAAGTGTATTGTTCATTTTTAAAGTAATTAGTATATTCCAGATAGCATTTGTTATTTATTTGTTATAAATTTTGTTATTGATTCCAGTTTTATTCCTTTGTAGTCTGAGAAGATACATTGTGTGATTTTATGCTTTTCAATTTTTTAAGGTGTGTTTTATGGCCTAGAATGTTGTCTACCTGGATGAATGTTCCGTATGCAATTGAGGAAACGTGTACCCTGCCGCTGTTTGTGATGTTTGGTAGTTTTCTTCAAAAGTCAATTGGATCAGGTTGGTTGATAGTGCTGTTTTGGTAACCTATAATATAGCCTACACTTTTTTTTTTTTTTTTTGCCTGCTTATTTTTTCAATTTTTGAGAGAGGAATATTGAGGTCTCCAAATGCAAATGTGGATTTATCTACCTCTCCTTTCAGTTCTATCGGTTTTTGTCTCATGTATTTTGAAGCACTCATTAGGTACATACTCATCTAGAGTTACTATGTCTGCTTGAAAAATTGACTAATAACGATATGCAATGTCCCTCTTTATCCTTGATACTAACTTTTTTGAAGTTTTTGTTTGTTTGTTTGTTTGTTTGTTTTAGCCTTCAATCTACTAATCATAGATATTTTAAATTCCCTCTCTCATAGGTCCAACTTCAGAGGCTGGAGCTGATGATAGTTTTGTCTCTTCAGTCTACATTTCTCTTTATATTTCTGTATGCCTCATAACACATTGTTGGAGAAAATACATATTATTGTATAGCACAGCAGATAACAGAATAAATATTTTTGATGCTTGGAGATGGGCAAACCTCTCTGCTGTTAGGCTTCTAGTGTGGGGATTTGTGTTCATCTATTCATGAGTTGGGTCTTACGGCTGGCTTTAGGTCTCCTCTCTGTGTGTCCTCCAGGAAAAATCTCTATTACAGCCCTCTGTGCTATTGTCCCCTGTTCCGCTTTCTCATGCTTGCTGTAGTGGTGTTGGCGTCAGGGAGAGGCGCTTCCTCTGTGGTTCTGATGAAGCGTCAGTGTTCGGCACACACCGAGGACCTGAGTCTCCACGGTGTGGCTTTCACAACTGTTCTTGAGCCTCATTCAGATGTAACGCTGGGCCTATCATGGATTCCTGGCTCCCTCAGGGGCAGAGCTTCCTTTCCCTGTTCTCCTCCTCGAGATGAATGACTTTCCAATGTGCCCACAGGCTCCCGTCTTGTTGCCCTTCTCCTGCCGTCCCTAAGGGAGATGGAAGATAAAGGACTCTGTGGGGTCTGGCAGTGGCTACTGTTTCCCTCCAACAGGGAGCACCACATGGGAAGCTGCTCAGGATTCCCTGATATTCCCATCTTTTGGTATTCCTGAAATAAAGGCATTCAAGTATATGGGGGGTGGGCAGTAAATGCTGTTATGCCTGAAACCCCTAGGACCTTAGCCCCTCATGCTAGCCTATACTCCACCTTGAGCAGTTTGATATCTTCTCAATCTTCTTAACTTATCTTATGTGGCATTGGGCAGCATCTGCTCCAGGTAAGCAAATGCTCAGGTATCAGGTCCTGCTTCTCCCTGTAGGTACCTATCTCTCCCCATTTTTTATGTTAGTTATTTCCCCTATAAACTCAGTTCTCCCACGGGTTCAAGAAAAGTCCTTAATTTGCAGACTATCCAAGTTTTTTCTTGCAAGACTGTAGTGTCACTTCTTGTTTTTTCAGCTCTCTAACTCTTTACACTGGAAAGTCATGTACTCTATTTTTAAGTAGAAATAATGCAGAAGGCTATTCTTTTCTAGTGAAAGTGTTGAGGTCAAATGATCCTTTCTAGTATATTACTTTTCTAAGGGTGCAATAAAATGAATTAGGTGTGAAAACTTAAGAATTCTGGAAGAAAATGTTGGAAAAACTCTTACAGACATCAGCCTAGGCAAAGAATTTATTAAAAAGACCCCCAAACAATCACGGCAGCAACAAAAATAAATAAATGGGACCTGATCAAATTAAAAAGCTTCTGCACAGCCAAGGAAACTATCATTACAGCAAATAGACCACCTAAAAATGGGAGAAAATATCTGCTTTCTACACATCTGATAAAGGGCTGATAACAAGAATCTGCATAGAACTTAAGAAAATCAACAAGAAAAAAATCAAACAACCTCATTAATAAATGGGCAAAGGACGTGAACAGAAACTTTTCAAAAAAAGTCAGACTAATGGTCAGCAACATATAAAAAAGTCCTCAACATCTCTAATCATTAGGGAAATGCAAATCAAAATCACAATGAGATACCACCTAACTCCAGTGAGAATGGCCTTTATCAAAAAGTCCCAAAACAACAAATGCTGCCATGGATGTGGAGAGATTGGAACACTCTTATATACACCGCTGTGGACTGCAAATTAGCACAACCCCTGTGGAAAGTAATTTGGAGATACCTCAAAGAGTTAAAAATAGAAATACTATTTGATCCAGCAATCCCATTATTGGGCATCTACCCAAAGGAAAAAAAGAGATTCTATAATAAAGACATCTGCACTCTAATGCTTATGGCAGTACAATCTACAATTGCAAAGATGTGGAAACAACCCAAGCGCCCATCAATACATGAGTGGATTAATAAAATGTGGTATATGTATATGACAGAATACTACTCAACTACAAAAAACAACGGTGATCTAGCACCTCTTATATTATCCTGAATAGAGCTTGAGCCTATCCTTCGAAGTGAGGTATCACAAGAATGGAAAAACATGCACCACATGTACTCACCATCAAATTGGTACTAATTGATCAGCACTAAGGTGGTCACGTGGTAGTAATATTCATTGGTTGCCAGTCAGGTGGTGGGGGCTTGGGGAGTAAACTCACAACTAATGGAGGCGGAGTGCACTGTATGGGGGAAGGGCATGCTTGCAGCCCTGGCTTGAGCGAGGCAAAGGCATTACATGTAACCAAAATGTTTGGACCCCCATAATATCCTGAAATAAAAAAAAAAAAAAAGATGAGTTAAAGGTAAATGTTATATGATAGGAAGAGCCTTGAACTTAAAACCAAGGAACATGTTTTCAAGTTTATTTCTGTCATTTTCTAGATTTTCCGCATTAGATATTTTGCTGTAATTCTGCAAGTCATGATTGCCTCTTCTGTAAAGTTACTGTGATCCATCACTTTTGCATTGCAGCGGAAGCTTGCAAAGCTCCTTGGTATTCATCATTTTATTTCATTTCCAGTGCTATCCTGCGGTGTAGACAGAACAGAGATGAGACTTGCCAATTTTACCACATAGGAAAATAAAGTCAAGTGAGGTTAGGAACACGCTCGAGATCACCCAGCTCAAAAGTGGCCTGATGGAGAAACCAATCCGTGACCCCCACATTGCAGCCCAGCACCCCTTTACCAGCGCCCCCCCAAAATTGAAAACTTAAATTTGTACCACAGGGGTTGCTTTATCCCAGAACTTCCTTTATCTTCCAGTAGGGACCCTTTGTGGAAGAAGTGGTCAAAACTCTTTAGTTCTCCTATCCAAAGAGCTTGAGCTAAAATCAGTGTCAGATACGATGACTTAAGCTGCACCATAGCTCTTGTGTGAGTCACTATTTCCAACACCCACATTCACTTTGTAGCCCAGTAGAAGATTTCTTCATTGTAGTTATAACTAGTGACAAATTAGCTTCTAACTCAATTTGTATTTCATGGGAAAAATTCCCCATGGACGATTTTCAAATATAAAAATAGGGAACAAAATTTCCATGACGATTTAGAGTTAAATTAAGGAAATTTGCTATGCTAATGAAATAAGAACAAAAATGTCATACTCTTTGAGAGATGAAAGTACTTATTTAGCTTATATTACTCTAAATATTTAAATGAAGTGAGTAAGACACAAGGGCTCAAAGCCACATGGATGGTTCCAGCCCTTTTCTCATGCACTCTCCCACCCCACTCTGTGGCGTCAGAGAACAGCCCTGCTTTCTGCTCTGGAAAGGGGTTATTAGCTGAGCACACTGTCTGGGACCACACAATGTGATACTCCAGCATTTCTCTTCCTACGGGCTTTTCAGTGAGGTTACCCCGGGAAGGTAATGAATGCCATGTGATTTGAGAAAGTTTCCAGGATTCTGTCACCTAAATAATTGTGAGTACAGTAGCTTCTTAATGGACATAGTCTGCCTTTTAAGAATACAGTAATTGACATTATGTCTACACACATTCAAATACAAGTTTAGCACAACTGTTATTTTAGTATCTCACATACATTTTGTGTGTGTCTCAGGGAAACCAACAACAAAATCAATAGCAAACCTGTGCTTCCATGCTTTTTAAAAAATGGGATTTTCTTAATGCTTAATAGTATATATAACATTGTTTTAGAAATTTAAAAAAAAATGCAGATAAACAAAAAAAAAGAAATAAAAATGACCCACACACAGCTCTCCTGCCCAGATATAATTTATCATTTTCATAGCTCAGGTTGAATCTTGTATTGGGCCTGAGGACCCTATTTCCTGATACTGTGTTTATATTGATATGGTTCCAACCAACTAGAAGAGGTTTATTTATATAAGTCCTCTATATGTGTGCAACCATTTATTGAAAATATTTTAAGGGACCAGCCTGCTATTTGAGTCATGGTGATGCGATAGTGAAGGGGAATTAAAAAAAAGAAGGAAGGAAGGAAAGGAGGGAAGAAAGAAGGGAAGGAAGGGAAAGGTAAAGGGAAGGGGAAGAAGAAGGGAAGGAAATGGGAAAGGGGAAGGGAGAAGAAGAGAAGTAAATGAAGCTACTCCATCAAGAGTCCTGGAGTAGGCAAATACATATTCAGACAGCACTGAAAAAATAGGCCTTTTGCTAAAAATGGCGGTATGTGCAAAGTGCCAGGAGCAGCTCCCCTGCCCTGAGAGGCTGGGAAGTCGCAGTTGAGACAGATCTTGAAGTATGTAGTCGGCTTTTTCTTGGTGGAGAAAATAATCGTGGGTGATTCAGAAAAAGGAAGATACTGATACAGTAAAAAATTGTTTTGTGCCTTTTTTTGGTCTTCTATGATTTCCATAAAATTAATTTTCTTTGAATTAAAAGTTATTAACTCTTTCAAGACTCCTTCATGCAAAATTCTTTCAACTGTATTTCTCGGTTCATGATCCCACTAGTAATTTATTTAGCACAATGAATAGAATGTGTGCGCATCTTTAGGTTTAAAGGGAAAACTAAAATTCAAAATGGCGTATTTGATATGACAATATAATTTATAATTAGATAATGTATAAATATCGATTTTCATATGATTTTTAGAGAGTAAGCTTAATGAAAACTTCTTATTAATGGAAATACTAAATAAAAATTACAATGACTCAAAACTCTTATCTTGCCAGACAATGGAAGGTGTATATTAGAAGCAGTAGAGAAATAAGCAGTAGAGAAATAGTTTAATTTTTTTAATTTTTAAAATGTATCAAAAAGGCTTACGAGTTAAAATGCCAAGACTTCCAAAAGTGTATAAATATTACTGCAATTTTGCTGCACTATTTTAGTTTTTGCTATTTGAAAGTATAAAAAAGTATTTCAATATAACTGATAATAATTATTTACTATTTACATCAATAAATTCTGCTTTCTTTTGAGAGGTTAATTACTCCAGAGCCTTTGCCAGGCTGTTTCTTGACATTTTAATATTTTTCTGCTCAGCTTTATAATTGCCCTGTATGTATCCTTTTTACTCAGAACATCATGTATACTATAGTATTTTTCCTATATATTTCAATTTAATATTTCTATATATATAATGTAGTCATATTCATTAAAAAAGTATGTGTAATTTTTTATTGCTTTAATGTTGAAAAAGATATCCCCCTGCATATATGTTTTGTGATGAGTTTTGATACGGATATTATTATATTATGACACATTCTCTTTTTTTGACACTAGTGCTTCCCGAATTATCTGTGATGAAGAACCGGGTTTACTTGTTTTTGTTTTGTTTTTCTTTGCCAATCTTTAATTTGATTAGATAATATGTATTTTTATAGTGTCCAATTGCTGTGGAACTTTCTAAACACTTTCCAGGTCCATTTCTGTGTCTGTCTTGTCACCGAGGACAAATAGTTGGCATCAGCCCAGTAGCACAGCGGGGCATCCTGCCTATTGCTTCCTCTCACTGGACAGGTGCCTTAAACACCCTTTCTCTTGTTCATTGATGTTCAAGCAAAATCTCAATGCAGAAAGAGAAATCATGATGAAATTTTTGGAGAGAAAGTGTTCTTTTCTCATGCATCTTAAAATATCTTTCCTCAAAATATCAAAAATTCCATTACCAGAAATATTCCGATTTTCCTAGAATACAAGAATTCCTGGAAGAACTTCTTACAGATTGAATGCCCTTTCATGCTCACTAGCTCATTTTATTGTAATGAAAACCTATTTATGTTGGCAGGAGACTATTTATTATCCCCGTTTTATATACAATAAAACTAATTCACAGGTAGTTGGTCCAATGTGTCAAAAATAGCAAACACCAGAGCCAAGTTTTCTGCATAGACTTTGGAAGTTTTCCTTCTCTGATACAAATCAAAGTAAAGATGATACATTTTGGTTTCTACTTTTAAAAACCAGAAAATGTATGGTAAACTTTAGTCTCCTTAGCTATATAGGGATAAAATTATTCATTTACATTATATGCCTGTTATTTTACTTTGGACTTTAGGGCTCACATGTTCTCAATCATATAAAACTAATTTGGTACAAGGACTTGGGTGGATGAAATAGTTGCAACATTTACCAAAAATTCCCCAACACTTATGAAAATGATTTATCAATTGTCTCATATGATGCCCAAACTATGCATTTCAGCCTTTCAGCATCCACAGCACAGACTGACCAGCATGTACCTTTCAGCGCATTCATGTGGCTCTGAGCAACATCCTACATGTGCTCTTGAACATTGCCACACCCAGCGTCCTCTCTGCAACCTTTGTGCTTCTCGACCTCTGACAGTGCGCATCCTTCTCTCCATCTCAGTGTCTGTCTCGCCTTCTTTTCCTTCCTCAGAGCACCGCACTCTCGCAAGACTCTTTTTCTGTTTCTCTGTCTCTCCAGCTTGTTCCGTGATGGGCTAGTTCTCCAGGTTCTGTTCTTCTCACCGTTCTTTTCTGTTGGCTCTCTCTCTCTAGATGAGCTTACTCCCTCTGTTTGCTATAACTTCTGGGCACCTCATGTCTGACCTATATCTCTAGTTTTGACATTTTTCTAAAGCTCAAGAACCATAACTCTATTGCCTGTGGACATTTCTGCTGAGATCTCCATCCAAAATTGCACTCATCACCTTTGCCAACCTGCTTGTCTTCCTACAGGGCCTATTTCATTACTGGCTTGAAAGGTAACCTCACCCTTCTCCTATCTCCGAGAAGCATCCAAATCTGAATATTTCCAGACAAGCTGATCTTAATTTAAACTTAGTTGAGGTAGCAGAAAACATCACAGGAGAAGGAACCGGCATGGTCCAAAGCTGGGTGTCTGCAACTGGCGGATAGGACTATCCCCAGCTCAAGGATGAACACATGGTCAGAGATGCCAGAAGAGAGTTGGGGAAGAAAGAGAAGTGAAATAGAGTATGAAAGAGGAGATTAGGAGAATTTTACTTATATTTTAAAAGAAGTTACAGAAGTGGAAACTTTATGTTTTAATCTTTGTTTTTTCACCTTACGTATTTTGAAAATCTTTCTATTTCATTAACTGATTTCTACAGGATGTATAATAGCAGGGTCACATTTCATTGAATGGAAGAACTAAAAATTTAACTAATTTTCTATGTTAAATGTTTCAGTTATTTCTAGGTTTTCCCATTACCTGAATAATGCTGTCGTGAGTGCGTTCATGACTATAGTAGTCCCGCTTCATCTGCAGTCACGCTTTCTGCCATTTCAGTTACTTGCGGTGGATCACGGTGGAAAATATCACACAGAATAAGACATTTGAGGGGGGAGACTATATTCACATAACTATTATTACAATATATTGTTATAATTGTTTTATTATTACTGTTGTTAATCTCTTAGAGTGCCTAATTCATAAATTAAATGTTATCATAGGTATGTATATAGAGGCTAAAGGAGGGTATATATAAGACACTCTACTATCCATGGTTTCAGGCATCCACTGGGGGTCTAGAATGTATCCACTGCAAATAAGGGAGGACTACTATGTACCTTTAGGATACACAACGGATATGAAACTGTTGTATGAAAGAGAAAACAATTCATAGGGAAGTTTGACATTAAAAGTTGCCCTCTTGAGAGTTTATTACAAAATGCTTTCTCAATAACACCCTATATTCTTTCTAATCTTAAAATTGTCAGTTAAATATCTATTTACACAGTTGATTAAAGAAATATTTTTGCTTTAAGTAGAATATTTAAGTTATAAATGGGATTAAACATCTTTTACGTTTTTACCCATTTACATTTTTTTTTTATTGGCATATCCTTGGCTTGTTTTTCTACATAGATTTTCTTTTTGGCTGTTGGTATACAAAATTATTTAAAAAAATAATAACTCATCATATCAGTTAATAATATTTTTTTCTTTAAGTATCACAAAATCATAAAATATGAGTAGTTTGACAAAGACAGAAATTTAATTTTGATCAAGTGAAAGAATTCTGGGAGAAGGCAGTTGAGTATTCATATGGCAGCTCCAGGGGCCAAAGCACCTGCCTTCCTACACCACTATCCCCACAATGTGGCTTCCACATTTAGGGATCCCTCACGGACCAACACAGCTCCTGGAGCTCCAGCCATCACATCTACCTCCCTGTACATCAGCAGGAGGAAGTGGAGTAGAGGGGGAAGTTAAAAGCAGAATGAGCCTTTCCCTTCTCTTTTAAAAATCTTTGCTGAAAGTCTTCCCAGCATGCCCGTGCACTATACAGAGCTTAGCCCAGGGCACTCCTCTGCCAAGGAGCCCAGGAAATGGATACATTTTCCCCCAAAAGGTTCTGTGTTCAGATAGAAATTAAAGTTCTGCCCCCAAGAGAGAGGGGAGAATTTGGCTGAGGAGAAGTTACAAATTGTCTATGCCACTCAATGTTTCTCATACACGTGCTTTGCATCCCCCCCATATTTAAAGTATTATATTTGTTTATCTTTGCATTATGTTAGTTGTACAGAAGTATCCCTTTATTTATTTTTTTATTTCAGAATATTATAAGGGTTCAAATGTTTAGTTTTACATATATTGCCTTTGCACCACCCAAGTCAGAGCTACAGGCATACCCATCCCCCAGACAATGTGCATCTCACCCATTAGGTGTGAATATGTCCATTCCCTCCTCCTCCCTCCCACCTGCCTGAAACCTGATGAATGTTACTTCCATATGTGCACATAAGTGTTGATCGATTATACCAATTTGATGGTGAGTACATGTGGTGCTTGTTTTTCCATTCTTGGGATACTTCACTTGGGAGAATGGGCTCCAGCTCTGTCCAGGATAATACAAGAAGTATTAGCTCACCATTGTTTTTTGTGGCTGAGTAGTATACATATACCACATTTTATTAATCCACCCACGTATTGATGGGCACTCTGGTTGTTTCCACATCTTTGCAATTGTGAATTGTGCTGCTATAAACATTCTAGTGCAGATGTGGTTTTTTATATAATGTCTGTTTTTCCTTAGGGTAGATGCCCAGCAGTGGGATTGCTGGATCACATGGTAGTTCTACTTTTAGTCCTTTGAGATATTTCCATATTACTTTCCATAGAGCTTGTACTAGTTTGCAGTCCTGCCAGCAGTGCACGAGTGTTCCTATCTCTCTGTATCCACGCCAACATTTGTTGTTGGGACTTTTTGATAAAAGTCATTCTCACTGGAGTTAAGTGATATCTCATTGTGGTTTTGATTTGCATTTCTCTGATGATTAGAGCTGCTGAGCATTTTTTCATATGATTGTTCTCCATTAGTCTGTCTTCTTTTGAAAAGTTTCTGTTCATATTCTTTGCCCACTTTTTAATGGGGTTGTTTGATTTTTTTCTTGCTGATTTTCCTGAGTTCTATATAGATTCTAGTTATCAGCCCTTTAAATATGTAATAAAAATTTTGTATTTTCTGGCACAGAGCTATGCTTACATATTCCCTTTCCATATCAAGATTATAGTCACATGCATTTTTTTCTTACTGTTTTATAGGGGATTTTCTCTCCAAATTTGAAATCTTCCCTCCATTTGGAGTTTATATATGAAATTTGGATATGGTGTATTGTTAACATGCATAAACAAATATGCAGCAAATGTTAGCCCTTCTCTCGAGTGCCACTGGAGATACAATTTGCCCATTCATATGAGCATTCTCACTTCCTACACACCAGTGCTATGGTTCTGGCCACCACCCTTGTGCCATCTGGACTCCCAGACTGTCCTCTAGAAAATTCTTGCTTCTGTTCTTGCATCTCCTGCCAGTGATTCCCGCACCCAAACCAGAGCAATCCTCTAAAAGAAAATTAAATATTACTTCCCTAGAGAACAACTCTATTCTACTCTTCTCATTGAGAGAGAAAAAAATCCCCCCACCTGCCAGCTTAGGAGACCCTGAAAGACAAGGGCACCTGTTGGAATTCTTTCCTGGGACCACACAGGCTTCCTGGTCACACACCAGTGATCACGCCCAGCACGTTTCCATGGCAACAGCACGCACTTCCCTCCCATTTCCAGACCTTGGCCGAGAACCAACATCTCTTATCCAGAAGCCTCAGTTGTTTGAAGGGACTTAGTAAATCTTTTAGTTTTTTTCTTATGTGCCTTATGTATATGAAATTTATACTTACCTCTTGTACACTTTTTTGCTAATAGAAAAAAATCATTTCTTTGCCTCATTTTATCACTTATTATGATGTCTGCATTAAAAAATTATCTCCGTATATTTATTTTTAAGTGATCATGTTTCACTGCATACAGTTGTTAGTTGTGGTAGTTTTCAAATTTTTCTCCACAGTTTTCCAGGAGGACCATAACATCTGCAAACAATAATAACTTTGTTTCCTTTTGGAATTTAACTCATTTAAATTACTGCATGTTGTGTTTTATTTCATTCTCTTGACTTTTTCAATGATGTTGAAAATAGTGCTGATGGAATATTCCTTCTGCAATTTCCCTTGTGATATGAATGTGTTGGATGCTACATAGAAGCTTTAAATATCTACGAAACAGTATCACAGAAACAGCACTCCATTACTGCCTTTTTAGCTTATTGTCTAAAATGCATCCTGATTTGATGTAGTGACACCTCGAATCCCAGAAGCAATGAACTCGCATTAATTTTAGGTGAAGCTGCAGGTTTTAAGCATTGATGTTCCTTCCTGGCTGTTTTGCATAGTTTCTCATTTACTACTTGAATTTTCTGCACAAGGCCCAAAGCGTGTCAGCTCTCACCAGACTTGTGGTCTTTCTGGACTGACTGACCATTCTGGACACTGCCTAAGCATTGACAGAAATATTTGTGTTCATCCAAGCAGGCTATCAGGGACTGTAGTTTTTTACACAATGTACGTCATGGGAAGTTAAAACGTGTTTCCTGACAAAAGAATGCAATGGTAAAACAAATTCCAGAAGTGCTCAGTGAAACGGTGTTCAGTGGTTCTTTTCTAAATGGTAGACATCCTTCGAGCCTTCCATTGTCGCCATTCACTGAGTCATCGAGAAGGAAATGTTCCCTGTGCAGCATTCCCACACACCGAGACAAAGAGCGTCTCGCACACATTGACTGCCAGCATCTGATGCTGAGAAACTGGCTGTGAAACTTCCATAAAACAGAGGAAGGGGGGAAGAGGACTCATATTTATGAGTCTAGAGTTTCCAAAGTATCGCTCCAGAAGATTTCCTATAAATTGTCTCATTTCATCATCAAACGGTCCTGGAAGGTCAGCAGGATGATCCTACTTTGCTGACACCCAGGTAGGCGAAGCTATAGGGTTGGCATCACAAAGCTCGGGACGGCAGGTTTGTGCGTCAGCCCATCTTCTTCCCCTGGATCCTGCAGACCCTGCCAGTCAAGCTCACAGGACGGCAAGTGTTTATTTACATCTTTTTCCTTGGCCGGGCAGAGAGTTCCCCAGGGAAGGGAATTTTGTTTTAAGTTTCTTTTAATCCTCAGCAGCAAACACAGTGCCTAATCCAGGGTAGGCACTTGCACCCATTTTTCACATGACTGAATACACGTTTAATCCATTGACGGTTCCCCTGCATCAATCAACTTGGAGCTCTACAGTTGCCTGATTTTATTTCTTTGACAATGTCATTACAAATGCTTTTGTTACCCACTTTCTATTCTAGGCCTTTTGTAGAAAAATGAAAACTGAGGAGTCTTGTGGTGGCTGTGATATTGCAAGTGTTCACAGGATACCATTAGTGACCCTGTGTCCTATAAAGGACTAGTCTTGAGTGGATGTGGTCATGTCTCATAACCAAAGAGCTACCATATCAAGAAAGTACCTGATTTGTGTGCATCCTGGGAGTGTTCTCTCTGCAAAGCAATGCTTCATGCTCTTTTATAATACTGGCTTTCATAGCGAGGTGCTCTCTGTCTCCAGAATCCTCGTCCTATGTGGACCTACTGCTTCTTAGTGAATCATCCCAAAATTTAATACTTAAAGCAACAATTAATTACCATATCTCACATTTCTGTAAGTGGACTGGGCTCAGCTCAGCAGTTCTGTGTTAGGGTCCAGCTGACAACACATGCCACCAATGATGTGGTCCTGGGAGGACATCCCTGAGAGCCCCTCACACGTTGGGTGGTTGGTGCTGGCTGTCCCATCATCCTGGAGGACTAACTGTTCTGGTTTGCCTGGGCTGTCCTAGTTTTATCAATGAATGTTTCACATCCCAAGACTCTCCACTCCCCTCCATGAGAAAAGTGCTTTTTTTAGCAATTAGTGTAAAAATTGGGGTGAAGGCATTAAATCCATATAGAAGCTTCCAAAACAGGGGTCGAAAGCAACACTACTTTAGTGCTAAATCAAGGCATAGATTATCTGCTTTCCATCATTTCTGCTGCTGTTTTTTCTGCTTACCACTGAAGTTGGCAACCATGATTCATAGGCCCCAGAAATGGACCGTGAATTGTTCCGTCATTCCTGTGATGGGACTTAAGTCTACAATTTAAGGGTGCTGCCATTGTCAACAGTCCATCTTGGATTTGGTGTTGCGAGTTTAATTTTTGCAATGTAATGAAAGTGAGAATGATTAGAAAAACAAAACTAGAATGTCTGAGACATCACAAAAACAGCCCATTACATGAATGACTGTCACGGTTTAAGAACAGAAGTAATGACACACACAAAAGGATTAGAGAAGTAAATAACCGAAACAGAGGAACCTGCACAATGTGCAGTAAAGAACTTGGGGGTGGGTACGGCGAAGAAGGGATATGAAAGCATGTATGAAGACTGAACCTCGTGAGTCTAGAATGAGACAGGCAAATCCTTATAAATCAATCAAAGTGTTGTTTTTTTGTCTCCCTCCAAAACTTTGATGCTTTGTCACAAATAGTGGCTGTTGAAATAGCTGGGCATACCACATGAACAAACACGTGTTATTGGGGCATTTCCTTGATTGGCGTAAAAGTAATTGTGGTTTTAGCACTGTTGAAATTTGCTGTTTGATACTGGAATACATTCTTAAATAAATGTGGTTATGTTATACATCATTTTAATGCACATTTCTTGCTTTGTTATTTTCTGCCCTAATGACTTACTACTTGCTGTTTATTTTATATTTATTTTAGACTATGGAAATTATATTAGACAAAAAGAAAATTTGAGTGATTTTCTTATTCAAGTTCAAAGTGGGTCATAAAGCAGCAGAGACAACTGGCAACATAAACAACACATTTGGTCCAGGAACTGCTAAGGAATATACAGTGCACTGGTAGTTCAAGAAGTTTTGCAAAGGAGACGAGAGCCTTGAAGATGAGGAGCTCAGTGGCTGCTCATCGGAAGTTGACAATGACCAGTCGAGAGCAATCATTGAAGCTGATAGTCTCACAACTCTACAGGAAGTTGCCGAAGAACTCAACGTCGACCATTCTACAGTCGTTTGGCATTTGAAGCAAACTGGAAAGGTGAAAGAGCTCAATAAGTGGGTGTCTCATGAGCTGACCGAAAATCAAAAAAATCATTATTCTGAAGTGTCATCTTCTCTTCTTATATGCAACAACAACGAACCATTTCTCAATCGGATTGTGATGTGCCACAAAAAGTGGACTTTATATGACAACCTGCGATGACCAGCTCAGTGGCTGGAGTGAGAAGAAGCTCTACAGCAATTCCCAAAGCCAAACTTGCACCAAAAAAGGCCATGGTCACTGGTGGTCTGCTGCTAGTCTAATCCACTACAGCTTTCTGAATCCCAGTGAAACTATTACATCTGAGAAGTGTGCTCAATAAATCAATCGGATACACTGAAAACTGCAATGCCTGCAGCCGGCATTGATCAACAGAAAGGGCCCAATTCTCCAACACAATGCCCGACCGCACGTCGCACAATCAAAGCTTCAAAAGTTGGATGAATTGGGCTACGAAGTTCTGCCTCATCCGCCATATTCTCTTGACCTCTCACCAACCGACTACCACTTCTTCAAGCCTCTCAACAACTTCTTGCAGGGAAACATTTCCCCAACCAGCAGGATGCAGAAAATGCTAAGAGTTCATCGAATCCTGAAGCATGGATTTTTACGCTACAGGAGTAAACAAACTCCTTTCTCACTGGCAAAAATGTATTGATTGTAATGGTTCCTGTTTTGATTAATAAAGATGTGTTTGAGCCTAGTTATAATGATTTAAAATTCAGTCTGAAATGGCAATTACTTTTGCCCCAACCTGATATAAAACTGAGTCAAACTCACTTCCCTATTCAGAGGATGCACTAACCTGTCCTGTGGGCCTGTAAAAGGGGAGGTTGTAATAAAAGATGTGTTGGTACCTCGCAAGGAGACTGATTCTGTCCGATCTTGCCAACAATCATGTTTTCCACACTATATCACATGATGCCTCAAGTCTCAGCCACAAAAAAACAACAACAAAAAAAGTTACCCCTTTTTCATGGGCACTTTGATGTGAAAAATAGAGTTTTGAACCATCTTCTTCATTTCTATGAAAATTTTAGTGAAACTGCAGAAGACATAAAGCCAAAGAATGTTGGTATCTTGTCCAAATACAAGATATCTATCTACACGTTCAGCAGCCAGTGCAATGAATATTTTCAAAAATTTCATTTGTTCTATCATCTTGTTATCAAAGAAAATTTTACAAATCTTACCTGCCCGATGTCCAACACGCCTTATGCACAATACCCCTAAAACGGAGTGTGACTTCATATAATAAAGCCCTTCTTAAAGGCACAAATTAACAAGGAGGTTGTGATACGGTGCTTTTCCCAGAGGGAGCAGAAACAGAATTATTACATTGGCTATGCTATATGCCTGGCACTGTGTTTGAAACTTTACATATTTTATCCCACATAATCCTGAGGAATCTGAGATTCAGATAAGTGACCAGACTGAAATTTATAGCTGCTAGGGGTGAGTGTGTACCCGGAACCTACTTCTAAGTCCAAAGTCAGATGACTTCAAGAATTACATTATGTGAAAGGTAAATAAAATTTTATATTCTTTCTTCTAGTCAAGAAATCACCTTCATTCAAAGGAGTGAGATACAAATTTAACAATGTCTACACCTTTCAAAAGTATTAAAATTTCACTGAGTCAATTATTATAAGAAAATAAGAATAAACTCAAATCCCTGACTAACTAATCATTTACAACATAATAAAGCCACTTCCTGGAGAGAAAACAATCTTTCCACATCTAACAATAAAGGCAGAAAACATTTTAAAAATAGATACATTTGAACACACGATTCAAAAATCCTGAGTACCAAATTCACCATAAAGAAAGGTCAAACTTAGGAAAACTTGATCTGCATACCTAGAGACAGAGGTGGGAGTCCTTGATCTGTTAAAAGCTGTTACAAAATTATGTGAGAAAGATCAATACATCAAAAGAAAAAATGGGGAAAATTAATAAATTAGCCACTTACAAATGACGACATACAAATAAACAAAAAAGAAAAAAATGCTGAACCTTACTTGCATTCAAAGCATAGGCTTGATTATTCAATTTCATCTTTTTAAATCTGATTTCCTTATCCAAAAACATGACACAGTAATATTCCCTGTTTAGGCCTGGTATGCAAGAATTAAAAATAGTGTAATGATTTATGGCCTATACTTAGCAATGTGCCTGGTGTGTGATGCCTTCATCAGAGTAATACCCATGTAAGGGGAGCATATTGATCAGATCCATGGTACTGTTTCTCTTCTAGAATACCAATTTCCCTTCTCACCCAGGGTGCTTCTCTGATTATGATGATCCCTTGTGTTAACATGGGCTGGAGATTGGCATATAACCCAGCACTACCACAGAGGAAGACATCGAGGTTGCTCCAGACACCATGGCCTGCAGCCATGGAGCTCTGCCTGCCACTGAGCCCATGGCCATGTGAGGGGACCAGGATGGGAGATTGTAAATCTTACAACAGCAGCCACCCAAAGACTTCAAGGTCAGACATCAAGACTCATGTCAACATAAGGAAAATCAAATGAGGCATGAAGCCCAACTCTGTAATCAAGCACAAAATGTCACCATAAATTCATCTTGAGTCAGCCATGGAAATTTAGTGAGAATATCAGCAGAGTTAGAGTTGTTGTATCCAGGTCTGAACCCTAGTTCTTCTGTGTACTTCTTATAAGATCTTTAACAATTTAGTCAATGTTCCAAGCCTTAACCTGTTCATTCACAAATGTGTTCATCCCTAACTCACAAAATGGGTTATTTTAAAGAGTAAGTAAGGTAAAGTCTACAGAATAATCTGACTTCATTTGGAGAGGTCATAAGATCAGGAATAGAGACACCTCAGGTTGAAGACCAGTTCTGCCTCTACCTGGCAAGAAATTATTCTCCCTACCTGTTTACTTCTGTGTAAAATGAGATTATATATGATTACTCATTCCTACATTTTCTTTGTGTCCCAAGACTTCCAGTGTGGTCTGAGTATTGGAGTGAGCACAGGCAGGTTCTTAAACTCACTCCTTCCAAAGGCATAACTTATAACCCCTTCCATGCCAAACTGTACAGTTCAGCTCCACAGATGGACAAAGTACCATCATGGAAACTATGATAAGGGCTTGAAGGTGCCAAGAGAAATATAGCATGCAATATATAAGCCAGATGTGTATTGTCTAGACAATTTAAGATCATGACAAAAATCCAATTCCACAAATCAAATTATCTTTTGTGCTTCATCCCACGTTTCCAGACACAGAGAGAATCATTTAGAAGCAGACACTGTGTCAAAATTTTCCCACCCCCAGATCTGATCTTGTTCATGACATTGGAAAGTCCAACTTTGCCTCAAACACGGTTGCTAAGATAAAAAAAAAAAAAAGAAAAATCAACCTCAACCTCACACACTGTCATAGGAGGAATGAACAGCATTCCTAGGAGAGAGACGAGGATACAAATTACCCATCTGTACTTCTTCAGGAAAAGTGGGAAGCAGGAGCGACGTGAAGGAACTTGATGTGTCCTGGATATGGACTTTGGAGGATTCTTTTGTATAATCAAATAAATATGTGATAGTTTGGGGATGTTTTTGACATTTCTGTTTGTCTTCAGGCTTTTTAATGTTGTCCCACGCTCTCATGATGTCTGAGAAATATCCTTAAAATGCGAAGTCTGGGATTCCATAGAAGAATCTTGGTTTGCTGAGGATTAAGAAAGCTCAGAGGCAGCTGGTCGGAAGCAGACTAGATTGTAGTACTAACATCTCCTACTTGTGTAAACTTCAACAAGTCAATTCCTGCCTTGACCCTGCTTTTTCAATGGTAAATGGAGATAATATTATAACATAGATATCAGAAGAGCTATATTTCATCAGAGATAGTTTGTCCCCTCAGTTAAGATTCCTGGCAACCCTGCCTGCTAGTAATGATTGTCTGCACCTCCTCAGAAAAGAAACTTAGGCTCAAAGACATGATAACATAAAGTTACCAAATGTCAGTTCTGTACACATGAGCTTTGTGGGGTTTCCTGGATTTTACATCACATTCAGCAACCTGTTTCTGTGTTTCAGAATGAGTCAAAAGAGAAGAGAGAGTTATTAGAATTAGATTTGACTTTAAAAAACAGAAAAGCCAAGTAAGTAGTTTCAAAAATATACAAAGATAAATTTCACTCTAACATAAAAAAGTCTGAACTTATGAAGTCCAGGACTAGTGGGCCAGCTACACAATTTCATCTGTAAACTAGCACCTTCTTTCCTTAGAATGGATTACCTAAAGGATGGGGTACTAGGCCCTTCTTCACTATCAAATGGTTGAGATACCAAAGAGATGGTCACTTTTCTGCCTGGGCTCTGTCTCCCTTATCCCCAAAAGGAAAGAATTTGACTATCTCATGAATGGCTAATATTCACTGCATGTTGTGCAAGGATCACAATCAATCCCAGCATTCTTTGCTGCTGAACTCACACTCAGAATCATTCTCAACACAGGGTTTCAAGCATGCATTGATAAATACTGGCATCAAAACAGTTTATATCTGTTGGTCACTTACTGCAGGCTAAGCAGTGTTCTTAGTACTTTTCACGCATTGATTTATTCAATATTTAACAGAAAGCTAATGGATAGGGAATTGTTAATCTCAGTTTAAAAATGAGAAAACTGAGAAAAGAAGTATTAAATATCATATCAAAACTACACAGACAA
Organism: Indri indri; assembly: GCA_004363605.1. NCBI lineage: Eukaryota > Metazoa > Chordata > Mammalia > Primates > Indriidae > Indri > Indri indri. The sequence continues at coordinate 128,556 of RJWJ010001197.1, forward strand.
TAAGGGGCAGATTTGGAGTTCCACCCAGGTATTCTGGTCCCAGAGCCTGGCTTGGATCAACTGAGCTTTAGTCTCTACTTCCTATCATTAAACAGCATAACCCTCTATCGCCCTCTGGGTGTTAGGCCTTCTCATTGGTATAAACATCCTCTCATGCCTGCTCCAGGGGGTTAGCTAGACATTGTCCCTCAAGGCATTTCATAAACTCTTTAGGGTATGCAGGGGGCTATAGCTGATGCAACCATACATGATGTAGTGCCTCAGGGTTCAGAAAACTCTAAGGGTCTATACACAGACAAAGAGATGCATATCATAAAAAATAACCAAACAGAAATCTAGAGCTGAATATTTCAATGAATGAAATAAAAGAAATACAATCAAGAGCTTAGACTACAGACTACAACAAGCAGAAGAAAGAATTTCTGAACTAAAGGTAGAAATAACCCTGAAAGACAAAAAAGAAAAATTAATTTAAAAGAATGAAGAAATCCTGCAGGACTTATGGAATATTGTTAAACAAGCTAATTTTTACATTATGGAGTTTCAAGTTTCAGAAGAAGAAGAGACAGGAAAATGCATAAAAGACCTCTTTAATGAAATAGGAGCTGGAAACTTCCCAACCCTAAGAAAAGATAAGGACATTCAGATCCAGGAAGCTCAAAGAAACCCAGATTCACCAAAAATGTACTCTCTAAGACATGCTATAGTCAAACTGTCAACAGTAAAAGACAAAGGCAGAATTTTTAAAAAAGCAAGAGAAATGTGTCAAGTCACATACAAGGGAATTTCTATTAGACTAATGGCAGATTTCTCAGTAGCAACTTTACAGGCCAGAAGAGAACGGAACAATATTCAAAATTATGAGGAGAAGAAAGAGAAGAAAAAGAAGAAGAGGAAGGAGGAGGAGGAGAACAAGGTGAAGGAGAAAGAAGGAAGAAGGAAGAAAGATGAAGGAGAAAAAACAGTCTGGCAGAGAAGAATACCATAACCAGCAAATCTACCCTTCAGACATGAAGAAGAAATAAAGTCTTTCCCAGATAACAAAGCTGAAGGGATTACACTATTAGACTTGAAAATATACTACAAAGCTGTAGTAACCAAGACAGCATCGTACGGCACAAAAACAGACACATAGACTAATGGAGCAGACTCAAAAATAAATCCGTGTATTTATAGCCAACTGATTTCCATCAAAGATGCCAAGAACAACCATTGGGGAAAGGACAGTTTCTTTAATAAATGGTGCAGGGAAAACTGGATATATGCATGCGGAAGAATGAAACTAGACCACTGTCTCTCACCATAAGCAAAAATAAACTTAAAATGGATTAAAAACTTAAATCTAAGAAGTGAAACTATAAAACAACTAGAAGAAAACACAGGGAAAATGCTTCAGGACATTAGTCTGGGCAAAAATTGTGTGATATGACCTCTAAAGCGCAAGCAGCAAAAGCAAAATTGGACAAGGGGATTATACCAAACTAAAAGGCTTCTGCACAGCAAAGGAAAAATTCAGCAGAGTGAAGAGACAACCTACAGAATGGGAGAAAACATTTGCAAACTATTCATCTGACAAGGAATTAATATCTAGACTATACAAGGAATTCAAACAACTCAACAACAAAAACATGTGGCCCAGTTAAAAATAGACAAATAATCTGAAGAGACATTTCTCAAAAGAAGACATAAAAATGGTCAACAAGTATATGGAAAAAATAGTTGATATAATTAATCATCAGGGAAATGCAAATCAAAACCCCAGTGAGATACCATCTCACCCCCAGTCAAAATGGCTACTATCAAAAAGACAAAAAATTACAAATGTGTGTGAGTATGAAAAGATAAGGGAACTGTTATATACTATTGGTAGGAATGTAAATTTGTACAACCACTGTGAGAAATATGGAGGTTCCTCAAAAAACTATAAATAGAAGCACCATATGGCCCAACACTCCCACTACTGGGTATATACTCAAAGGAAAGGAAATCAGTATGTCAAAGAGGTATCTGCACTCCCATGCTTACTGTTGCACTGCTTACAATAGTCAAAATATAATCAGCCAAAGTGTCTATCAACAGATTAATGGGTAAAGAAAAGGTGGTATATGTAAACAATGGAATACTATTCGGCCATAAAACAAATGAAATCTTGTCATTGGTGGCAACACGGATAAGTCTGGAGTACATTATGTTAAGTGAAATAAGCCAGGCACAGAAAGATTAATACCACATGTTCTCACTCATACATGAAAGCTAAAAAAGTTTATCTCATAGCAGTAGAGAGTAGAAAACTGGTTACTAGAAGCTGGGGAGGTTACAGGGGAGAAAGTTATAGGGAGAGGTTGGTTAACAAATACAAAATTATAGCTAGATAGGAGCGATAAGTGTTCTATAGCACTGAAGATTGACTATACACTTGACCCTTGAACAACATGGGTTTGAACTGCACTGGTTTACTTGCACGCATATTTCCTTCTGTCTTTGCAACCCCTGAGACAGTAAGACCAACCCCTCCTTTTTCTCCTCCTCAGCCTACTCAATGTGAAGATGACAAGGATGAAAACCTTTATGATGATCTATTTCCACTTAAGTAATAGTAGACATATTTTCTCTTTTTTATTATTTCCTAATAATATTTTTTTCTCTAGCTTGCTTTATTGTAAATATACAGTATATAATATATATAATACACAAAATAAGGCTTTCTGTCAACAGTGGGCTATTACTAGTTAACTTTTTGGAAAGCCAAAAGTTGTATGTGGATTTTTGACTGTGTGGGGAGTCAGTGCCCCTAACCCCAATGTTGCTCAGGCATCAGTTGTAGTTAACAACAATTTATTTATATGTTCAAATAGCTAAAAGAAAGGATTTTGAAAGTTTCAACACAAAGAAATGGTAAATGTTTGAGGGGATGGGTTTGCTAATTACCTTCATTTGGTCATTACACTTGTATACATGTATTGAAATATCACACTGTACCCCACACATGTGTATAATTATTAGTGTCAATTAAAAATAATAATACAAGAAGAGGTAATCATTTACGATTTTCAGGGCTAGTAAAAAATATATAACTCACATGAGTAAACACTGTAGAACAAGGCTTGGCATAATCTTTATGTTTACTGTCACCCTTTCTGAGATAGTTTTTAAAATCTCATCTTGGAATGTTTAGTTCTCTTAACTAAACATCACATATACTTGGTTAAAGTCACATCCTCTCCTATACAACTCCCAATCTCACCTAATGCTGATACAATGGTGTACTTACAATTGTAACTTGATAAGCACTTGTTCAATTAATGCATGAACACTTCCTCAGGTGACCTTACTAGGTCTTAAAAGCATGATGGATACATTCCCCAAACTAAGATGATGGAGGTAGCTCCAAGTACTTCAGAAATCAAATCGAATCAAACTTGCTGATTAGACAAAACAAAATTCCATCCACTAACATTTTTAAACACCACTATAGACAATGATAAAGAAAATTCAAAAGAAATTCATAATGCTTCTGTTTCCAGAAATCTTGTATATTAGGTTATTCAGACCAAATTTACCACTGAAAACAACTAAAACTGCTCATTGAATGTAAAGACGTCATGAAAACATCAAGGAGAAAATGAGACAGTAAGGAATTATCTGCCTATATCTTAAAAAAGCAGAAATCTAAAGAGGTAAGAGAGCAATGAAGCCATTCTTTTAGTTAAGGGAAAGTAAACCTTCCCCATCCCAACTGTGATGAGCCTGCAGCCTGCAGATCAGCTTTCCCTGGGCCTAGGCAGAGGTGTGTCTGTGTGCGAGTGGTCAGTGTGTGTGGGGATATACAAGAGAGTGCAAGTGTGAGTGCGTATGTGCTGGGAGGGGAATCATAGAGGAATTATAACTAAAAGGAGGCTCTCACATATCTGTAGCCCACAATCTCATCACTGTGTTCATTAAAAGAAAGAACAAGAAAGAAAGAAAGAGCACTCTCAATCTGTGAATTTAATTTTGAATATCCCTAATGACATTGCTCTTAGGTAACTTAGAAAAGCAAATGCAAGACTTTCAAGAGGAAGATATTGGAGAGAGCTTGGGGTAAGTAAGTAAATAAATAAATGGAGAGGGAAAGAGAAAGCAAAAGTTTAGAGAAACCAAGAGACAGGAAGGCTAGAGAAGGTTAACTTGAGCTTAATCAGAAATTAAGGAAGGAGGGAAAATGGGCTCAGTGAAGGTGGTGACCACTGGATGGACAACGGCAATCACGGAAAATTCTCTAGGACCAATTCAAGAAGCCCATCAATTCCCAAATAGGACAAATAAAAGATCTTCTCACCGAGATATATCCTAGTGAAAATATAGAAAAATAAAGACAAAAGAGAAATTCTAAAAAGCAGCCATAGAAAAGTTCAATTTCTATCAAAGGAAGGAGAGCTCGTCTGAGCAGACTTCAAAAGAGCAACCGCTAGAGTCGGAGGCTAGGAGCACCCTCAACCTGCTGATGGGAGCAACTGCTGAGCCAGATCCCAGGAGTGAGGGCAAATAAAGAGTCTTTTAGACAAATAAATGTTGAGTGTTTGCCTTACAGACTCCCATTAAAGAAAATTCTAAAGTATAGACTTAAGGCAGAGCAAAGTAACCCCAGATAGGAGACCTAGGGCACAAGAGACAATTAGGAACAAATAAAGTGTCCAACATGTATTTATTTGGATAAACAATCCAAGTGCATTTAAACTGTATAAGGCAATAGTAATACTACTAATTTTTGTAAGGTTAAAAAAAAAGAATTTAAATTTATGTAAATGATAACATAGAGGTTAAGAAGGGAATAAAAACAGTTAAGATGTTAAGATGCTCCAACACCCTTGCATTATCTACATAAATAAGGATAAATATATTAAACATCCTTTAGACTCTGTTAGGGTAACTTTGCATTTTTTAAATTCTATGGTACCTACTTAAAGAACCAGAGAGCATAACTTCCAAACAAATGGAAGAAGAAAAAAAGTGAAATAATTTAAAGTGTTTAATCAGTTAGAAAACACTTGACAACAAAACCCAATATTATTTGACAGAAATAGTAACAAACTAAATTTATCAACATTAAAAGTAATAATAACAATTACAATAATAGTATGGATTTGCAGGTGAGAAATAGGGCTTTCCTAACACACTCAAACAAAGCTCAAACTCTTGGGAATATACTCATGATAAAAATATCACAGCTATTGGCTGACCTAGACATCATTATGCATTGTGCTATTTATGATAAGGTCTCCCTTTTCTTTACATCTGACTCCATGCGCACCCTAACTGGAGGTGCAAATCAGATAAAAAGTTTAAGGCAAACATATATTTTGAGTGGACATTTGTGATATAAAATTGAGATGGAAAGTTGGGCAAGTCCACAGTGAGTCTTATCACGCTGTTGTTGAAACAGCACGGACTTACTACAATTTACCAGATTCAATCAAAAAAAAAAAAAAAATCTTAAGCAAAAAGAACAAATCTGGAGGTACCACGTTACCAGACCTCAAACTATACGACAAGGCAATAGTAACCAAAACAGCATGCTATTGGTACAAAAATAGAGACATACCAATGGAACAGAACAGAAAACCCAGATATAAAACCATCTACCCATAATCAACTGATCTTCAACAAAGCAGACAACAATGTACACTGTGGAAAAGAAGCCCTATTCAATAAAGGGTGCTGCAAAACATTGAATAGTCACATGCAAAAGAATGAATCATGACCCCTACTTCTCACCACTTACAAAAATTAATTCAAGCTGGATAAAAGACTTAGATCTAAGGCATGAAACCATAAGAACTCTAGAGCAAAATGAAGGGAAAAATCTTCTATACACATCACAGGCAAAGAATTTATAACTAAGACCCCAGTGGCAATCACAGCAACAACAAAAATTAATAAATGGGATTTCATTAATGAAAAACTTCTGCACAGCCAAGGAAACAATCAATAGAGAAAATAGACAACCTGAAGGATGGGACAAAATTTTCACAAGCTATGCAGCAGATAAAGGGCTAATATCGAGAATTTACAAAGAACGCAAACAAATCAACAAGAAAAAAACCAAAAAAGTGGACAAAGGACATGAACGGACCTTTTTAAAAGAAGATAGAGTAATGGCCAAGAAACATAAGAAAAAAATGCTCAAAGTTTCTAATCATCAGGGAAATACACATCAAAACCACAATGAGATATCACTTATCTCCAGTGAGACTGGCCTTTATCAAAAAGTCCCAAAACAATAAATGTTGGTGTGGATGCGGAGAGATAGGAACACTCATACACTGCTGGTGGGACTGCAAACTAGTGCAACCTCTGGTGAAAGCAATATGGAGATATCTTAAAGAGATACAAGTAGATCTACCATTTGATCCAGCAATCCCATTACTGGGCATCTACTCAAAAGAACAAAAGACATTCTATGAAAAAGACATCTGCACTCGAATGTTTACAGTAGTACAATTCACAATTGCAAAGATGTGGAAGCAACCCAAGTGTCCACCCATACATGAATGGATTAATAAAATGTGATATATGTATGCCATGGAATCCTACTCAGCCACAAAAACAATGGTGATCTGGCACCTCTTGTATTATCCTGGATAGAGCTGGAGCCCATTCTGCTAAGTGAAGTATCCCAAGAATGGAAAAACAAGCGCCACATGTACTCACCATCAAATTGGTATTAACTGATCAACGCTTAAGTGCACATATAGTAATAACATTCATCGGGTGTTGGGCAGATGGGGGGATGGGTATATACACACATAATGGGTGTGGTGCACACCATCTGGGGGATGAACACACTTGAAGCTCTGACTAGGGTGGGGCAAAGGCAATATACATAACCTAAACATTTGTACCCCCATAATATGCTGAAATAAAAAAAAAATTTAAAAAAGCCCTATTAAAAAGTGGACAAAAGACATGAACAGAAGCTTCTCAAAAGAAGAAAGACAAATGGCCAATAAACATGTAAAAAAAAAATGCTCAACATCCCTAATCATCAGGGAAATGTAAATTAAAACTGCAATGAGATATCACCTTATCCCATTTAGAAGGGCTTTTATTAAAAAGTCCAAAAACAGTAGATGCTGGCATAGATAGAGAGAAATACTTACACACTGTTGGTGGGACTGCAAATTAATGGTGGGTCATTAAATATGAAATGATCAATTTCAAATCAGAAGGATAGTTTATCATATCTCAAACAAGTAGCAGTACAATTAATGAAAGCATGTGCCTAAACTATTGACACAGTTTTGCCATCTTAACAGTAGCTTGTTCATGCCAGCAGTGAAGAAGCATGGAGAGCGAGTGGTGATGAAATCAGGAAAGACCTTTTCCACAGTTTGTTGAGAATTGAATATTTTTCCTTGCAGGAAGTGGTCCAAAGCATGGAAGAAGTGGTAGTCAGTTGCTGCAAGGTCTGGTGAAAATGGTGGATGACACAGAGTTTCCAAGTCCAGCCTCTGTAGTTGGAGCAGCGTTGTTTGTGCAACATGTGGTTGAGTGTTGACTTGTGAGAGGATTGGCCTGTCTCCACTGACCAATCTCAGCTGCTTAATCGCGAGCATCCCCATCATTTCATCCAATTGCGTGCAGCAGACATCCGCTGTAATTGATTGACCATGTTTCATGAAGTTGTAATAACAATACCAGCGCTGGACCACCAGACAGACACTATTAGCTTTTTCTGATGAACATTTGATTTTGAACTGTGTTTTGGCACTTCATCTTTACCAAACTATTTTGCCAAATACTTGCAATTGCCAAAAAGAATCCATTTTTCATCACATGTAACAATATGGTGTAGAAATGATTCACCTTTGTGTAGCGACAGCAAAGGACAACAAGCTTAGAGACAATTTGTCTTCTGATGATCATTTAATTCATGTGGAACCCATCTATCCAGCTTCTTTACCTTGCCGATTTGTTTCAAATGGTCCAATATTGTTGGAATAGTAATGTCAAACCTTGCTGCTAATTCACACATAGGTAGAGACGGATTCTTTTCCACTACAGCTTTCAGCTTATCATTATCCACCTTGGTCTCAGGTTGCCCATGTGGCACATTTTCAAGACTAAAATCACCAGAAGTGAACTTCTCAAACCATCGACATACTGTGCTTTCATTAGCCACATCCTTCCCAAACACTTCTTTGATATTTCGAGCTTTCTGTACTGCAGTGGTTCCACAACAGAACTCGTATTCAAAAATAACACAAATTTTTGACTTATCCATGGTTTCACAATAATTGCTCTAAAAAACAAATTGAAAGATAATCACAAACCAAACCATGCATTAGAAGGAATGAGGATGTACCTTCACAATAAAAATAAAGCAAGAAGTGTCAAAGCGAAATATCAGAGATATCAACTGTTAAACTTAGTGCTTAAGGAAATTGGACATTTCATTCTTAATAAACTAATAGTACAACCTCTATGGAAAACAATATGGAGATTCCTCAAAGAAATAAAGGTAGACCTACCATTCAATCCAACAATTCCAGTATTGTGTATTGACCCAAAGGAAAGGAATACTTTTCATCAAAAAGACACCTGCACTTGAATATTTATTGCAGCACAATTCATAATTGTGAAAATGTGGAATCAACCCAAGTACCCATCAATTCATGAGTGGATTAATAAAATATGCTATATGTATTCCATCTAGTACTACTATCCATAAAAAAGTGTAATTAATACCTTTTGCAACAATCTGCATGGAACTAGAAACCATTATCCTAAGTGAAGTATCTTAAGAATAGAAAAACAAGCACCACATGTACTCACTATTAAATTGGAACTAACCAATGAGCACACGTGTGCACAGAGGGAAGTAAAACTCAGTGGAAATCAACCAGGGGGGAGGGCAGAAGAGGGGAGGGGAAAAAAGCTAAGTAATGAGAACAACAAACACTATTTGGGTGACAGACACACTTATAGCCAGGACTCAAGCATTATAAAAGCAATCCATGTAACCTAAAACATTTGTACCCATTTTAATATTTTGAAATTAAAAAAAAGTTGTAAAATATATACAACATAAAAAAACAGAAGCGGGTTCAAATCCCATGTTAGTCATTCACGGTGTCATATCAACTGTGTTATTGCACCTCTTTGCGGCTCAGTCTTCTGAAATATAAGAAAAAAGAGAAATATGTTTGAAGAATACATCTTTAACATTAGAATTTAAACTTTACTCCTTTTTTTTTCTTCTTATTTTAGGATTTGTATACTTTTCATTCTACATCTAGTTGAAATTTTTATTGAAATAATTGTAGGTTGCACATGCAGTTGTAAGGAATCCCACATATAATTTACTTAATTTCCTTGGATGGTAATATTTTGTGAAATATACCACATAATTATAATATAGTAATATATCACATCCAGAATAGTGATATTGATACAATCCACCAATCTTATCCAGATGTCCCCAGTTTAAGTAGGACTTGAGTGTGTGAGTGTGTGTGTGTGTGTGTGTGTGTGTGTGTGTATGTTCAATTCTATGCAGTTTGATCACCTGAGTAGTTTCTGTATTCACCACCACAGTCAAGATACTGAAAAGTTCCAACACCACGAGGATTATTCATGTTGGTCCCTATACCTGGTCCCATGGACCTATTTCCTGGCATAAAATATTCTGCCATCTCATTTGAATTTTGTCATTTCAAAAATGTTACACAAATAGAATTTTAAGGTATATAACCTTTTTGGATTTTTTTCCACTCAGCATAATTCCCTGGAAATTCATTCAAGTTATTACATATCTTAACAGTCTTAGTAGTATTCTATAGTGTAGATGTGCAACACTTTGTTTAACCACTTGCCTGTCGATGTACATCTGGGCCGATTCCAATTTGGCTATTATAAATAAAGCTGCTATGAGCATCTCCATACAGGTTTTTGTGTGAACACAGATTTCTATTTCTCTAGTAAATTACTCAGAGTGCATTTGTTACGTGACACACCAATTGCATATTTAGTCTTAAAAGAAACTGGCAAATTGTTTTGCAGAGTGCATACCTGTGCATTTCCACCAGCAGTGTGTGAGAGATCCAGTTTTCCCACATCCTTGTCAACATTTTATGTTATTGCTATTGTTATTTAACCTTTCTGATAGGTGTGTAGTTGTGTCTCATTGTGAATTTAATTTGCATTTACCTGATGGCTAATGACATTGTAAATCTATTCGTGTGCTTATTTACCATTGCCATACAGTCTCTAGCAAAATGTTTCCTCACATATTGCCCATTTTTTAACTGATTTGTTTTTATAACTGCTGAATTTTCTAAGTTCTCTATATATTCTATAGACTAACCCATTGTCAGATATGTGCTTTGCAAATATGTTCTCCCAGTCGGTAAATTGTCTTTTCATCCTTTTCACATGGGCTTTCAAAAAGAAAAGGGTTTTATGAGCTCCAATTTGTTGATTTATTATTATTATTGTTATGGATTATGTCTTTGGTGTCGTAAGAACTCTTTTCTAGCCCTAAAATCTAAAGGATATCCTCAGATATATTTTCTAAAAGTTTAAGTTAATTTTTATATAAGATGTGAGAATTAGCTGGAGGACGATTTTTTAGCTATTGTTTCAGTTTCTCAAACACTAGCTATGCTTCCTCTGTTGAATTGTTTTTGCACCTTTGTCAAAAATCAGTTGATCCAATATGAGTTCATGTGTGGTTTCTAAATTGTTTTCTGTTATATTTTTTCAGTTTTTGCATATGGACATCCATTTGGTCCAGCACCATTTATTGAAAAGACTATCATTTCCCCCATTGAATTGGTTTTAGTCTTTTGTCAAATATCAAATGGCATTATTTGTCTGGGTCTATTTCTGGGTTCTCTACTCTCTTCCACTGATGTATTTGTGTATTGTTTTGCCACTACAACATTGTCTTCACTGCTGTAGCTACATAATAAGATAATGTCAAGTAGAATGATTCCTCCCACTTTATTCTTCTTTCTCAAGATTGTGTTAGCTATTCTCAAGCTAAATATCTTGCTGGGGTTTTGATAGAAATTATATCAAACCTATGAATCAATTGGGGGAGAATTGAAACCTTTACTATGTTGAGTCTTCTAATCCATAAACATTTTTAACTCATTACTTTTACTCTTTCTTCTTCATGCTCCAAAATTCTTTTATCCTTTTCTCTCTGATTGAAGAATTTACCTTAGACAATCTTTAAGGGTAGGTCTGTTAGTTGCATGTTCTTTTTACTTTTTCTGCCTTGGAGAATGTCTTTTATTTTTTCTTCATGCCTAATGAATAGTTCCACTGATTATAGAATTTGTGTTTGATAATTCCTTTCTTTCAGCACTTGAGAAATATACTGCTCTTCTTTGCAATTTCAGACAAGAAATCTACTTTCATCCAAGTTGGCGTTCTCTTATAGGTAATGCATCATTTCTCTCCACCTACTTTTGAGATTTTTTTTATTTGTCTTTAACTTTCAAAGTTTACTTATGATTTATTCTTCGCATATATTTTCCTGGGTTTATCTTCTTTGAGGTTTGTTCTGCTTCTTGAGTCTGTAGATTCATGTCTTTCACCAAATTTGGGAAGCTTTCACCCAATATTTGTTTAAGTACTCTTTCAGCCTGACACTCTTTCTTCTGTCCTCTGAGCTTAATTCTATATGACTGTTCAAGCCTTCATTGTTGTCCATAGATCCCCAAGGATCTGTTCATTTGCTCAGCCTGCTTATTCTCTGTTGTTCAGATTGGATAACTTCCATTGATTCATCACCAGATACATCAATTCTAGCTTCTGTCATCTCCATTCTACTACTGAGCCTGTCTGACATGTTTTTTCTGTTATTTATTCATTTTCCTTTCTCTCTCCCTTTTTTAAAAACTTTTAAAAACTTCCATTTCTTTGATGAGTTTCTTTTTATTTGTTCAAAAAGAATTTTCTCGTGGAGTTTTATGATTGTAGGTCTTATGTTTCAGTCTGTAATCTATTTTGGGTTAATTTTTGTGTATGGTATAAGATAAGGGTTCAATGTCATTCTTTTGAATGTGGATATCCAGTCTTCCCAACACCATTTATCGATAAGCCTATCATTCTCTTGTGTATTCTTGGCGTTCTTGTTGAAAATTAGTTGGCCATCCATAAGAACTCCTAAAAGAAAACATAGGAGAAAAGCTTTTTGACACTGGGGTTGGCAATGATTTCTTGAATATGACAGCAAAAGCACAGGTAACAAAAACAAAAATCAACAAGTGGGACTATATCAAACTAAAAAGTTACTTCGCAGCAAAGGAAATGATCAACAACATGAAAAGGCAACCTAGGGATTTGGAAAAAAAATATTTGTAAATCATGTATCTGATAAGGAATTAATATCCAAAATACACAAACAACTTAACTCAATAGCAAAAAGACCCAAAAACTCCCAAATAAGTCAGTTAAAGGATAGGCAAAGAACCTAAACAGATGTTTTTCCAAGGAGACATTCAAGTGGCCAGCAAGTATATGGAAAGGTGCTCAACATCACTAATCATCAGGGAAATGCAAATCAAACCCACAATGAGATGTCACCTCACACCTGTTAGGATGACTATTATTAAAAAGACAAGCAGTGACAAGTGTTGGTGAGGATGTGGAGAAAAACAGACCCTTGTATACCATTGGTGGGAATGTGAATTGGTACAGCCGTTATCAAAAACAGTGTCAAAGTTCCTCAAAAAATTAAAAATAGAACTACCATTTGACCCAGCAATTCCACTTCTGAGTGTATATCCAAAGAAACTGCAATCAGTATGTCAAAGAGATATCTGCACTCCCATGTTCATTGCAGCATTAATCAGAATAGCAAAAATGTGGAAACAACGTAAATTCCCGTCAGCAAATGACTGGATAAAGAAATTGTGGTATCTGTACACACACATACACACACACACACACAATGGAATGTTAGTCAGCTTTTTAGAAAAAGGAGGAGATCCTGCCATTTGAACATGGATGGACTTGGGGGCCATTATTTTAAGAGAAATAAGACAGGCACAGAAGGACAAATACTGCATGATCTCACTTACATGTGGAAGCTAAAAATGTCAAATGCATAGCGACAGAGTACAATGATGATTACCAGACACGGAGATGTGGAGTACATAGAGCAATGTTGGTCAAAGGGTACAAAGTTGCAGTTATCTAGGATGAGTAAATCTACAGATCTAATGCACAACATCATGGCTGTAGTTAATAATAAATAATGTATTGTGTACTGGAGATTTTCCAGGAAAGTAGATTTCAGGTGCTCTTACCACCTGCACAAAAAAAGGCAACTATCTGAGGAGACAGATGCGCTAATGTACTTGACCGTAGCAACCACTTAACTATGTATAGCAAAACATCATGTTGTATACCTTAATTATATACAATTAAAAAGAAGAATTTTGAGTAAATTACTGTAACAGTTTTTTGATGATGGCCTTAAAACCCTTGTATTATCATCCCAACAACTGTTTAATCTTGGCCAGGACATCATTTGGTTATGTTTTCTCATTCAAGTTGTGATTTTCTTGGATCTTGGTAATATTTATTGTATCCAGCACATTTTGCCTATTATGTAAGGAGACTCTGGGCCCTGTTTAAATTATTTGTTTTAGCCGGTAGTTACCCTGGTTAGGTTTAGCACACTGGTCGGGCCTGCCTTGTGGGCTGTGGTTCTAATGGAAGCTTAATCATCAGAGCCTTTCAGTGTTATTTTGGTCTCCTTGTCTTATCTGGTGCTGCAGGGGCTCCCACCGGTCCCTATTGTGCAACCTAAGGGGCAGAAAGGCTGTATTCGGGCATGGCTATTGGGGACAGGAATGGTGGAATTCAACCACTTGGCCGCCCCCACCTCATGTCTGGGCAGTGTGGAGAGGCTTGGGCCGTGGGGACAAAGAGGCTTCCTGGGCTGGGCTGTTGGCTGTGGCCAGGGAATTTTTCCTGTTCTTGCTGCTCACCCTGGTGTCTCTAGGTGGAAAGGGGCTGCTTGGCCTGGTAGAGTGGGAGGGCACCTCCCCCAGCTGCAGGGCTCCCCATCAGCCTGCTGAGGTGGTGTGAGGACTGCCCAGGGATCTCAGAGGGTCTTCATCCAGTCCAGGAGAGGGAGGAGCCCACCTGGACCACCTTCTATCGCTAGGGGGTGGCTGGCAAAGGTTGGGTCTGGGTGGCCTCCCTTTGTTGGGTGAGGGATCAAAAGACCCCTGCTCTTGTGCTCTTCCCTGAGTCCTGGGGTCCCAAACAGGTCCCCATCTTCCTCCCTCCTTCCAGAGTCCTCCTGTGGGGTATAGTTGTATTTGGCAGGGACCAGAAGCCAACCATTTTTACTAAACTTTAAACTTTAAATGCTTCAGCTGGACAGTCAGAGGTGAATGATGAGGGCTCTATGCCAGGCTTGTGGGGACCCTCAGAGAAAGGAACAGACATGCAGACCCATGGTGCTCACACACTCTGCGAGGGTGACACTGGCCCCCGGTGACTGGAGGAGAACCAGCCTTTTCCCCAACAGAACATTCTAAATAGATAATTCAAAGTTCATTTGAGAGATTAAGATGCAAGAATGACTACAAAATATCCAACAGATAAAAGTAATGGGAAGATAGGGACCAGCCTCACCAAATAACAGAACATAATTAGAACACAACAATTTGGTTCCGAGCATAAATAGAGAAATTGATGAAAGCAAATGTAGAGTCCAGAAATAGATTAAATTAATATTAAAATTATATACAATAGATATTACATTTTAAATCAAAGGAAAAAGATGGATTATTAATTTCTGCTGATGGAAAATATATTACCTGTATGGAAGAAAAATCAAGTTGGATCATTACGGTGCTCCTTAGACCAAAATAAATTCCAGTTGGATTGACTGCACCAAAAGAACACATTAATCTATAGAAGTGAGAAAAAAAGAAAACATGGGTGATTTTTGTAATTTTGAGTTTCACAATTTTTTTGCTAAATGTACAATTCCCTAAGGTAAAATTCACGCCGTCATTTTTTTCTGCCAGATGTGGCAGGAAAGGGGGGAGAGAGAGAAAGTGTGTTTGTTTATGTGTTTATGTGTTGTTACAAATATTGAAAGGGTGGCGGAGAAGAAAACTACAGAAAAATGGGCAAAGAGCATTAAACAGACAATTCACAAAAAAGGAAATTCAAGCACCACTTACTGTTCTGTTAGGTGACCTAACTTTGCTCATAATTAAACAACTGAAGCAAGGACAAAATACCATGTTTCTCTCAGACTGCAGACACCAACATGTTTGGTAATACACTTTGCTTGTGAAGTTCCTGGAAAACAGGAACCTCAGATACAAACGTTTAGTCTGTGAGAGAGGACACCACCCACCTATTTGTACCCCACTGGGCAATGCTGGCAGTTCTATCAGACATCGAGTTCTAGCCATATGGAATACAGACCTGCATCCACTTTACCCTAGACATTCCACTTTTAATGACTTAAGCTATGTGTGTAAACACACATGCTCACATGTATGGAGATATGCATGTTCATAGGAAAATTCAGCTGGTAGGAAATGATTGAAAACATCCTAACTATTTAACAGTAGTTTATAAATAGTGGTTAAATAAATTAGAGTTCATTGAAACTACAAAACATAATACAGTCATTAAAATGTTCTCCGAGTGATGAAAGGAAAAATGTCTTAGAGATACTAAGTGAAAGAAACTAAATGAAAAAAGCATGCAAACCTCATGCTACCAGCGATGTTAAAATAAGAAGTGGAGTGGTAAATTGAATCACATAAATGCTTGTGTGGTCACTTCTGTAAGGACACAAAGAAGGCAGCAGGGTGATGGTGGGGAACCATTCCCAGAGCCCAGTGTGGAGAGAGGGGAGAAAAAATCCTTATATATTATTTTATTATTTTATGGCATTTGAATTTTCTACATTAAATAAACATTTTTATTACAACAAGATATTTTAAAATGGACTTTTGCAGGTAGAATATGAAACTTCATCCAAGAAAATGAAACAAAAATAAAGTGATAAACAGATATCCAGAAAAGATTATTTTCCCAAATTTATCTATCTTAAGCAAGACTCAATGACCAGATGTTAGAAAATCCTCAAGACCCCAGCAGTTGTCAGTATAATTTTATAATGAACCATTTAGAAATGAAAACAATCTTTAAGC